>JAAAKQ030013877.1:0-18173 GCA_010016005.3 Zanna intricata
CTCAGGAGTGGTCGACCTGTGATTGTACAAGACTACACTTCATTCACATTCATACACATCATCCTCATTCATCCTCTATAATTATTTTCTTTGAAAATAATAAAAAAAAAAATTAAATTAAAAGAATGTGGAAAATAAAACTGATGAGTAACTTAAGACTATCATTTTTCTCCGTGTTAACGACTATTAATTGGTTTATTATGTTTATATTTATCGGAAAAAATGTAACATGGGCTACATAAAAATAAAAACTAAAATTGTATTTGATTTTTTAATATATATGTAAACATATAACTAAGAAATATTTATTTTTAATCAACTGTAGTCGAAGTATAAAAATTACCATCTTAGTATTATTTTACTTAATTTTTATAACATTCAGTATTTATGTATTGTTATTTATTTGTTGTTATTAATACATTTTGAATTGAATAATTATTACAAAAAGATTACAAATATTGCATGAATAATTATATAAAAATTACAACATATATATATATAATAATTAATATATATTAATCATATTACAATTAATATTATATTAGTATAACTAAAATGAATAAAATATAAAATTTTTTTAGCGTCAATAATATATAATGGTTTCAGGTTTTTTTTAAAGTTAGCTTTTTTTTTGTAAATATGTTACAGTCTAGTTTCATGAATCATAGATGACTAATAAATTCAGGTATATGTTTAATAAATTGATTGATACGGTTTGATATGAGAATAGGTTATTGTTGATTATTGAATAAATTGTAAGGGAACGTGTGAGTGATGTGTACTCATAATTTTTAGGACGTCCTTAATATCAACCGATTTAAATCAATATACGGAACTGATGTGGGGGTTTGACAGCAGTTTTACTCTTATATATATATCCTTAGGGATTTATAAGATAAACTGAAATATTATAAACTATATTTTATGGTTTTAACACAAGAAAAGATGATGTGCTCGCTGATTCTGCTTTCAATTATCTGTGGTATGACAAATCAAGTTAAATAGAAACTCTGCTTTGTGAAGCAGTGCACTGCGACGAATCTGAAGAGAAAGTTTTGTTCGTAGTGATTTTAACCTCGTACCTTAACCTTTGGAATATCTGTTTAGTTTTGTTAAATATCTATTGTTAATATTATTATTATTATTTTCTGGATTATGCACGCGTAAAGGAAATTTGTGTAATTATTTACACATTTATTTCTATGTATCAGAAAAAGGAATGCTTTATGAAAATTTGTTTTTATCTAAGCAAGTGTGACGATACTTATTTGAAATGATTGGAGATTGTAGCAAGTTGTTACGTGTGTTTCCTTCGTAAATTTAATGATGTGTTTATCAGTTTACGTAGATCGTCTATTATGTTATAACATTTTTAAAACGTACATAAAATGTACACTAAGCGTAGAAACCTTTTTTTTTACAGTAGACTAAATATTTGTTCCATTAGAAATTATCTATTTTCTGAATACAATTTTTATATTTCCTTAAAGTGTTTTATTATTTATATTTTCCGCATTATGGGTTTTATAATATTAATTTAATATTATAATGTTACCAGGTGGGCTGAAAAATTCGTAGGCTGACACATAGATAGATGGCGCTACTAGTATTAAATCCATATGATTTTTAGTTAGCCCTAACCTTCAAAAGACACGTGTATAAATTTGACATCTGTCGTACTATTAGTTTGTGAGATATAGTATTTTGAGTGAAGCAACTTTTGTTAGTTGAAAAAAATGGATAAGAAGGAATTTCGTGTGTTAATAAAGCATTGCTTTTTGGCGAAAAAAATTATAAAAAAAAAAATTAAAATATTGAATTATTATTCAATATAGTATTGAATAATAAAATCAAATTTCATAAAAAAAAAAAAAAAAAAGATTTTTTCTGTGTTAGCCTACGAACTTTTCAGCCGTACTGTTATATTAATATTTATGAAGTATATTATACTTTTCTTTTGTATATTTTTATAGAATTTTAATTACTTAATTGATGAATTTGATGTGCAAATAATCGTAATGAACCTCAAACATACTTCTTCTAATATCAAGGAATTATTTTATTTTATGTGATGGATAATTGATTTGATGGTATTCATAATAATTGTTAGTGTTAGTTTGCATTCCATCTTTTCTTGTAATAATTATAATTGATCTTAAAATCAGTTGAATTCAATCCGCTGTGGTTTTTGAAACGTCCTTGAAACGAATATGAAATAATGTTAAATTAAAATTGCACTTGATAATGTACCACGGTAACCATTATGCGAGCTCTTGGATGATTCACTAATCATACCTTCATATATAACGTTCGAATGCTTTTTCTATCTATTGATTAATGGATTTTTAAAAAAAATACGTATTTAACAATACATTTAGGCTCTAGAAGTAGTTTTGTCATATGCTTACGTACACATGTTCCAATCGTGAACTTAAGTGTATCTTGCGCTGTGATAAGGTTAGATTATTACATAAGTACCTCAACCATTTTAAAAATAAACAACTTTTATCTTCAACGACGCGTTTATTCTTTTCCTTATTTTGAAGTTTTTGTATAATTACGTTATAAATTGTAAATAATTTGATAATATGATTTTTGCTTTATTTCACTTATACATTAAAGGAAAAGGCGTGCTCTAAATAATTTATTTGTTGGAATTTCATACAGCTGTTTTGCATTAGGTGAATAACTGTTTTAAATAGGTAATTTATACTGGCTTGAAGTATAGCCTGACAATGTGTAATAAATCATTTGGTTTATATACTCTTAAATCAGTATAAAAAGGAATAATTTTTTTCAATTTAGATTTGTATATTTTCTTATAGGCTGTACATTGTTTAAGGTTTCACTTATTAATTATTAGCTAAACCTTGAACCTTGAGCAATTTAATGAGAAGTTGTTTTTTATTTTTCAAGTAAATGATTGCTTAAAAATAAATTAAACGGTCTGAAAAAAAAAAAAGTTTCTGATTATTTGTAATTGGATTTGCTGACATGATTATTGTTTTTAGTTTGGGATAAAATGTAATGTGGAATTTGTTGTGCGTGCACATGCGTGTGTTTTTATTAATCTGGTATAATCGCCAATTAAAATCAAGAATAATAAATGCTAAATAAGAATAAAGGAATGATTTGATGAAAAGAAACTGTTGCAAAGTTAGAAACAATGATTTTTTGAATTCCTTTTGTACTCTCTTTTACTTATTTATTCAGTCATTCGTACAGAATTCCTACTGATGAATTCCTGTTCTATTTTCTGTTATTTATTTATTCAATCATATATGCTGCAGGCTGATGCCTAGCTACCGAAGATAATGTTACTGACGATAATGTTGCAGATGAATTTTGTGAAAAGGTTTTTACCTTTCTACGCAGAAAGGTTACATTCCACCCCAGATGTTGGCCGGATCCATTTTAAGCATTTTATTTGTTTTAAATTAATGACGGTCAGATATGAGTCTGGACATAATTACACCTTATTTCCTGTCATTCAAATTATCTTCGCGTTACAGGGTCATCGGGTTGTTTTATCGTTCACAAAGTTGAACAGATTCTGGCATACACATAAGGAATAGAGAAAATTTTCTTTTGGTTGCTAAAAGAGAACAAGAAAACTAGTGTTTGTGTCATTAAATAACAACTCATCATTTATTATAAAATTATTGTTTCCCAATTTTTCTGATTTTTTAATTTTATTTCGGAATCAAATTACTGCTTGATATTTTTTTTTTTTTTTGTATATTTTTTTTCAAAGTATGTACTTGCCAATAAAATGTATTTTTCTTTGAAACTCTTAATAAATAGATTTATAAAACTTTTGAAAATTTTTTTGTCCCAGTGAAATAATCAAATATTTTTGTTGTTACACGAGTGGCGGGATTTTTTCGAGTTTTAACTATTTTGGGAGTTTTAACTATCTACACGTTTTTTTTCTCTAAAAATGACCATAAGAATTTTTGTGTATATATATATATATATATATTTAAATTAAATTTACAAAACAATTGTAATCATTCTTGTTGAACGTTTAGAAGACAGTTTTTGTTGTGAAAGTTACTCTGTTGAATCTAAAATCCTTAAATCATTGTAACGTTCAAATCAGATTCCTTGACTTAGAGTTATCGAAACTTTCTGTTTGTGTTTTGTTTCATAGAATTAAAATATGCTTCATTTCATTGCATTAAAAGGACAAACAGGATATTGAACTACAAAAAAATAAATAAATAAATAAATGAAAATAGTGATAAATATCTAGGTTATGAGAATAATCAGTACAAATAATGTACGAATGATGAAAGAAATTTTTTCACTCTATTTTATTTTTTCTTTTATATCAAGTAAAATTTATCTATTTGTATTGCTTTATTGTTATTACTTTATTATTAAATACAGTAAAACGACAGGAAATGACTTGGGAATGTTGTAGGAATGTCAGTTTTGCATATTTCATTCTCCAGATATTTTGTTAATGAAGCGATTCATAAGGATTCAGTCATGTATTAAATGAATTAAAGTAAAGCGTTTTCTACTTAAATATGTCGACTTGTATTTTAAATCGAAGTAAAAGCTGTTAAAATAATTATAATCTACTTTTTATATGAGTAATGTTATATTCTATGTCAAAGATAGGAATGGTGTATTCCACACGTTGTTATTTTGACCAAACTGAACAAAAACTAAAGTTAATATAACTAATTTGTTATAATTGAGATAAATAGAACAAGGTTGCTTAAAAGTTCCTCTTTTTTACTTACTATTTTCTTTTTCTTTCCCATACTCTTCTTGTTCTATATGTTGTTGCTAATTCGTGTGGTATTACGCAGTTATAAAATTTGATAACTTCTATTTAGAAAAAATATGTTGTTGCTAATTCGTGTGGTATTACGCAGTTATAAAATTTAATAACTTCTATTTAGAAAAAAAAAGTTAATTGTAATTAAAGAAAACATTTTTAGCAAGTTCGGTACAAATGAAGAGATATTATATCCTTATTTCCTTAATTAAAGTTAGTTTGAGTTGTTAACCTGCTAGAACTATATCACACTACAACAGGCAGTACAGAGTGACAGTTTAAAAGGATTTATTGAAAAAAAAATATATATATATATTATATATATATATATATATATATATAATATATATATATATATATATATATATATATATAAATTATGAAAGAACTGGGGTTTTGAAAATATGCCTTTAATTAATAAAACTGAACAAAATTTTACACAAAAATTGTGAACAAAATTTTACACAATTTATGTGAAAAATAATAATACTAATGTCGGCTTATCAGTAATTTCGTAGTTATTTGAAATGTATTAGAAGCTTATCAGAAACAAATTGAATCATATTTTTGTTACGATATTCTTTTGTATATTTTCTTAGTTCGGTTTCTTTTATGTTAATATTAGGTACTTTAAAAGGAATCATGAACATATGTTTATGGGTTGAAACTAAGAAAAAAAAAGAAAGGTTTGAGTTGAAAAATTTGTGTAGTAGATACGGTTGAGAAAAGCACTTGTTAATTCTCCCGAGATACGAAAGGCGTTTAATGGTTTTCTTCGGTAATTGGACGGACCTTGTGGAACCTGGTATATATTATGGCCTCCTCAGGCTGAGATATCCGGATGGGTTTCGGTGACCGCTTCCCCCGACGACGTTTCGTGGTCGTAGTGGTCAGAAAAGAGGAGGAGGTGATCAAGAAAGGGGAACAGGCAATTCAACTATTTGGCAGCTGGCTGGCAGGTCATTGTTTAAACCTTGCGGCGGAGAAGACGAAGCTGCTGCTGATTGCCGAAAAAAGGCGACTCGCTCCCATCAAAGTTTAGCTGGAAATAATAACGAACGGAAACTGTTGTGTAAAGGACCTGCCTGATAAGAGGTAACATTATGATTTGTAGTTGAGCTCTCTTTTTGAGTTTTTTTATCGTTATAATAAACATCCTAATTTTAGAAGGATACAATTTGTAAAATTCAATTTCAATCTGTAAAAAAATCTATAAAATGTTGCAATGGAATTAGGAATGTACACAGCGAGTCTTAATTATTGTACAAGTATTTTATTTCTTAGAAAAAAATTTTTCAAACACAACTTTCTGATGTATGTTTTTGTATTTTTGTTATAATTTTAAAATGCTTTGTTTAGGAAAAAAATATTACCAACTAACAATGTTTGATTAAATATCAGCTGCTTTATTAGATTGGAAGAAAAATAATGATTGATGTTGAAATAATACATTTCTATAGCAGTTAAATTGTATTTGAACAAAAATAAACAAAGTAATAAAAGTAACAAACCCATGGTAATGCTGGTTATCATAGCATTATGATATACTTGGTGTAGCTTGCATGTGTTGAAAAAAATATCATTGATAATAAATATTTAAAAACATATGTCCGTATCACTTACTGTTTATTCTGACGGCGAACATTTATCATTATTATATCGTTATTGTTGATGTAGTTCTTACATAGTTATAGGTTAAACATTTGTACATATGGAGGTACTTTAAAGGTGATCATATGAAGGTTGCTCCTCATTTATGAAATAAATCGTTTACCTACTGTTTTCAGTTTATTGAAAAGCGCTTTTTAGTGTAATTTTTTAAAAAGGAATAGCGTTTCCCTTTCATGTAACTTAAAATTCAGATGAAAATAACCCGTATATTCTACTTTTAGAATGCACAAATATAACTTTTAATTGTAATTATAGTATTACCGATACATTTTGTAAATAATAATATCTCTTTACCAGTTCCGTAAAGACGACCATAATAAGAAACTTGGATTTCGATTTACTGTTGTGATCGGAAAATATGATATCTGGGTGTTGATTTTTAGATTCTCTTGCTAGCGCATATAACCATTAAGGTAAACCATTAAGATTAGTTTAATCCTGTTCAATGATACCATAATATAACTTTGAAGTGTAAATGATTGTGATGCCTGTAATTTATAACGCTGTTATCATACTTAGCTTACTTAATTTTCAGTAGTATGCGTTTATTTGTAATCTCTATATATCTATCTAAAAGTATTATTAACTCTTGTTGTTATTATTATTACTTAATATCATAATTTGTTGAAAATGAACTAGTTAAAATGAAGA
Organism: Zanna intricata; assembly: GCA_010016005.3. NCBI lineage: Eukaryota > Metazoa > Arthropoda > Insecta > Hemiptera > Fulgoridae > Zanna > Zanna intricata. Next base: position 7,115 of record JAAAKQ030013877.1, read on the forward strand.
TAAGATAATCGGCAATAAATTGAAAAGAACTGCGTAAAAATTTTCTAAAGAAAAAAATATGGCGTAATTTTGAAGTCGTCTCGTTACCCATACACCTTCATTTGTTTAATAATGATACCACTTCAGCTGAATTTACTGACAAAAAAAAAATATATATTTATTTTTCTACTTTCTTTTTAAATTTTCTTTATAATTTATGAGAAACCTAATGTATTATTTCTTTATCGTTTATTATGTTTCTGATGTATGAAAGAAGTATTTATCGTAGACTATACGGTGAATTATGTTTTTATTGTGAAAAGAAATTATTGCGCGTGGACAATACATGTCGTGTGAACTTTCGCATCTTTGGTCATGAAAGGTTTTCCTTGAAGACAATAAGAGAAAGTAACTAAAATCATTTTGAATATAAAATTGTTTGTTATTCGATCGGAATCTGAAAACGTAAATAAACCAATTTATTTATGATATTTGTATAACAAATGTACTGTTATTTATATATACATTTATTCTTTTCGGATTAAATCCATTTGTAAGATAATGAGGTATTTTTTTATTTATTTTAAAATATTCATTTTATGAAATTTGAAATCGACTAAAAGTCGTTTGGACATAGTATTGTGCATTATCAAAATATACAAATATAATATAAAAAGCTCGACTCTATTCTACCAAATAATATTTGTTCATTTAAAATGTGTTTTTATTGCTTGGGTTGACTGATCATGATTCGGGAAAGTAGTTTTTGAGGTACAATAAAAAGTTTTCATTGAACCCTCTGAAATTAAAAAAAATTTTCTCCATGGTTATTGAGGTAAAACGGGTTGAAGACGTGTTTTGATTTTCAAAAACATTAAAACCTGTTTTTAGCATTTTTGTAAGTTGATTTTGGAGATCGGGAAGAAAAAAAATAGTTATTTTTTGAACTTTTAAAACTTTTTTTTGTTTATTTAAACATGTAACGATAATCTTACAATAAAACTTTCATAAATTACCCCCATTCCAAAAAAAAAATCTTAGTTAATGTTTTTCCATGGAAATATAATTACACATGGCATAATTACACATATTACATTTGGCAAGAAAGTATTACAACTTTGTTGTCAGCTATTTTATTTTTTAAATTAGAGATAGCTAGATAGTTTAAAAAAAATTTACTTGTGCGGTTGCGTATTTGTGAAATGTTTTATGTATTACTAAACACACAAGCCACATCTTCTTCAGTGACGTCATATAACCTCGTTATTCTAGGAAGTAATAACTGATCGTGTACAAAATTATTACTTTATTTCCTTATTTTATGTAATAATACGTTATTATTTTAGAATTCTATTATCTTTTCGAGTTGCATAGCACTGTTAAATTTTTTATGCATATTTTTTAACTGAAAGGTGGATGACATGTGTAGAATGTTAATTCTACTAAATTCAATTAAAATTACTATAGTACCCGTAGGATATATGGATAAACATAAAAGAGAATATATGCCGGTCAGCCGAGTTATATCAGAAAAATTAATTTAAAATTTTAACGTTTTATTAACATGTTTGTTTAAAAATAAATAAATAAAGTGGGACATCTTCTGAATTGATAGTTTTTGTATTTACGCTTTAGAGATCGCTTGAAAGAACAGTTGTTAGTGTTTTGTACTCTTAAAACAACACTGTTAGAAATATTTGTTGTATTGTGATCGTAGGTACTGTTTATTTGTCAATAAGTATTATTATACTTATTAATAATTATTTTATGTTATTTATTAAATATAAATTACATTTAATAATTGTTATTTCTCAATTATTATGTATTTATTTAAATGCTATTTTCTCAATATCTATTGATATTGATACTTTTAATAATATAAATGGGCTCTTAGTTTTGGTTTTTAAATAACTAATGAACATTTTGTAATCGTTTTTGAACATTTTCTTGTTTTCAACTTATTTTCATATCGTTTTCCGAATTTCATTTCTGTATCCTTTTTTTGCGCTTCTACGGCCTCATTGGACCACTTGAGTCAGTTTTGTGGGGGGGGGGGTCTTTATTTCTTCTTCTTGAAGCGAGTTGTTTTTGCTTTCTTTTATTTTTTCATCGCCCAGTATCTTTTCATCCAGTTTGACCTCTGGATTTCTTCTTTGAGAAAATGTTTGCTTTTGGTTTATATCTTATGCCTTTGTTTTTCAGTACTTTTGTCTTTTTCGTTTTATTCTACAAGTCTCCCAGTGTAACTCTTAATTCTTGCATGTCTTGTTTAATTTCATTGATCCTTATTAATTCAGCTTTTTGTTTCCAAAATTTCTCCTGAATTTTTCTAGTCAGTCTGGTTTCTGGCGTCCTCATGATGTGCCCAAAGAAAGAGATCCTCTTCTTACGTATCGTATCTGTAACCGGTTCTAATTCTTTATAAACAACCTTTGGACAACAACAAGTCTTTGGGACTATCCAGTATTGGCCAAATTCTGATGCTTTTTGTTTTTACATGTTTCTGCTATTCTTTTATTTTCTGGATTTTATCGATTTTGTTTTCTTGTTTTTAGTTTAAAAAGGGCCATATGCCATCCAAATGTATTTATTGGTTGTATGACGGTTTTGTAGTATTTTAATTTTGTGTTAATAGAGAGACACTTTTTATTATATGTGGACCATGTTAGTTTTTGAGCTTTAAATAATTTATTCGTTCTTTCTTCCCAGGCTGGTTTTTGTCTAGGTTACATGTTATTATTTCATCCAGATACTTAAATTTTTCTACAATCTTTATTATTTGGTTGTTAACCGTTATGTGATTTATTACTAGGAGTTCTGTTGTTATCATTTCTGTTTTTTCGTAGGAGATCTGTCTTATTTTTTGTGTGATATTTTGAAGACTTACAATTTATGATTTTGCTTCTTGGATGTTATTGCCTAGCAATGCTAGATCGTCTGCAAATCCCAGACAGTTCAGATTCAGGGGGTTTTCTTAGTCCCAAGTTGTATGTTTTTGGGAGTTTCTTTCTATCATTCTCTCATCAGATATTCTAAGGCTCAGTTAAATTGAAGGGGAGAGAATCCATTCCCATGTCTTAGACCTGTTTTTATAGTAAATAGTTGAGAAACGTCTTCTCTGAATTTTACTTTGGATAGTTAATGATAATCTTATCACATTTATTAACTTGGAATGTAGTCCAAAATTTCATAATATTTTTAACATGGTAGGTCTGTGGATGCAGTCGTACGCTTTTTAAAATCTAAAAAGGTGATAATTTGTTGTTTCTGCCTCCTTCTATAATATGCCATAACCAGTTTTAGGGTTATCTGATCCGGACAACTTCTCCAGGGCCAAAAATCTCCCTGATGTTCTCCTAGTTCTTGTTCGATTTGATTTTTGCACCTGTTGTAAATTATCCTTGCCAGAACTTTTATATGTACAATCTAGGAGAGATATTCCTTGGTAATTGTCTGGGTTGAATTTTTCCCCTTTCTTATGTAGTGGGTGGATGATTGCTATTGTCCAGTGTTCTGGACAACATTTCACCACAGTGTTCTGTGGTAACTCTTCTTTGATCGAAATTTTTATCAGAGTTTGATGATCTTGACTAAGTCGGCAGCTTACTTCAACAGTTCTACAAATGTTTGATCTTCTCCACAAGCTTTGTAATGTTTCAATTCTTTGAGGGCTATGTAAACTTCTTGGACTGTTAGAGGGTTTATATTTTCTGAGGGAGTTTTTATTTGAGTATCCGAATTAATTTGTAGGACTTCTTTAGGTTCTTCACAGTTTAAATGTTTGGTGTGAATACTTCTGCTAAAATTTCTGCATTTCCTTTATTGCTGTGGACCATTTTTGTCTTTTAACGTAGGGGGAATTATTATATTTCTGTAACCTTTTGTTAAAAGTTTAGTAGTAATCTCTAGAATTTGTTTTCTGGTTTCTTCTTCTATTTTCAAAATAATGTCTTTTTGATATTGTCGCTTTACCTTTCTGATTATTTTTGTGTTAGTTTCCCTTGTTGAATAAGCTCTGGTTTAACTGTTCTGTTTTCCAGTTCTGGTGTTTAATCCAGGCTTGGTGTCTATCTTCAACTGTTTTTTCACATGGCTCGTTCTACCACTAATGTTTTTTCCGGGGGTTCTTTGGAGCTATCTCTTCAGCTATTTCACTAAATTGTGGGATTATTTCTTTCAGCATCTGTAATTTTAAGGTTTTTAGTTTTTTCTTTATATTCTTCATAATTAATTAGTTTGTGGGAATCGAAGGTTGTTTTGATTTCATTCTTAGAGTAGTGCTTTGTCGACTTTTAGAGTGTAAATCTAATCTTTATTTTTACCATGTAGTGATCTGACCCTTTCCTCTGAGTACTTTAACGTTATAAATTTCTTCGTGGTACTTTCTATCCATACAGACATGATCTAGTTACCATTCACCCTTTCTCCAGTCGGAGTGCTTCCACGTTTTCAATTTATTTTGTTTTGTCATAAAATAAGTTGATTTGGAGATCCTGTCATGATTTCTGAAGAATTCCACCACTCGATTCCGTTTTTATTAGTTATTTTTTGGGCAAGCCATTTTCTTATATCGCTATTATCTTTTTTCTTTGCCCAATTAGGCGTTAAAGTCTCGAATCAGAATTTTTGTGTGATTTTATTTATATTTGTTACTGTTTGTTTTTCTACGTTTTCTTTTTAATGTCATTCTTATTGTTGGTGGAGGCATGGGCGTTTATTATTTGTATAATTTATTGGCAGTTTTTATAGTTAGTATTGATATTCTTTGGGATATTGGTTTATAATCTGTTATAGAGTCTATTATCTTGACTGATTATAAATCCTGTTCCAAACTCCGGGTAGTTTTTCATGACTCTTTTACCCGGTATTCCTTTGCAGATCCTATATCCTTGAAATTCTATTAATTCTTAGTCTTTGTTTCTCATCGCCAGCAGTCCGGCGATAAGTATATTTTGTCAGTCAGTTCATCTGTTAAAATTTTTAGTTTTCCTATTTGAATACGCGAGTTTATGTTGTGAGTTGCGATGTATTTTATTTGTTTAGGTTTTAGTGTAGTTTCTGTTTAATTATTTTTGAGGGCATTCCAGATGTTTCGATACCATCCTTATCTTTTAAGTGGCTGCCCACCGGATTCGAATGCAGCCTTTTCTGGTCATTGACAGACGTTGGAATTTTTCTTGAAAGACTTTCTTCCATCTTTGACTGTCAAAGGTAGTCTTCCTTAAGTAGGAATAAATTCCCGAGTCCTGGATGTTACCCAGGGAGACGATCATAAAAGATGTGGGATGATTAATGAGATTGTGATTGATTCCCTTTTAGTCTTTTAGTTCACCAGCTAGAAATCTCCAATTTTCTAGTGGCAGTGAAATTGTTTTAATTCTTACCGAGTTAATTCTAATCTTAATAACTGAGCAGCAACAATACTCCTCTTTCTTTTCTATACGATTACTGGTAAAATTATTTATGTTAATAGTTAACATGTTTGTCAATCTGTGGAGATTCTTGAAGAAAATTATTTATTAATCTATTACTTTATAACGTAGTAAGTTTTATTTATTTTTATGTAGGAAATATCGATAAAGTCAGATAAGTGCGTTAATTTAAAAAAAATATTAATTCCTTGTTTTTATATTGAAGTTCACTTAATAAACTAGCTTATTTCGTCACAAGATATTTCTTTTTCTTAAATATCAGTAATTTTTAATGCAATTATTTACTATAGAAAATCAATAATTTATGTGTATTTTTTTATAATTTAATTAACTAACGGTTATATCATTAAAAATTTTTTTTTACGAGATTGAGTGTGCATAACTGTGAATAACGTTTTGTATATTAAATGCTTAATAAATCTTTGTGGTAAATTAATAGTTTATAATTCGATTAGGATCTTTCAGATTCATTTAACTTATTAAATCATTAAAAATTTTAATTTAAATCATTTAGAATATTTTCCGCAAGGATAAAAAAAATAACGTAATTTCTACAATTATTAATTTTTTTAACTTGTTATAAATGTGATATAGGTTAAATGAACGGTATTTTCCCTATTCCTCGACTGTAGTTATTCCGCTGTAGTTCTTATGTACGATATACACTTACATGTTTATGTATCATATTGAATTGAATCTATGAATATTATACAAATAACCTAGTAAATATTTTGGTGTTTTTTCAAGTATTAACTTTTATCTGTTAATAAAAGGAAATATTCGGTGAATATTGGAAAAAATTATTCTCACAGTAGATGATTAGACAGTAAAACCTGTACATAAATCTTGTAAAGACAAAGATTGAAATGTATTATAAACCATATAATTAAAGATTTAGTATGGAAAAATGTAAAAATTCAGAGATTAACAGAAAAAGGATTGGAGAGTTGGATCAAATCAGTCACCCGACTAATATACAAAAAAGAAAAAAAATCAATTTTTCCTGCAACCTGCAGCAGTTTTTATAAATATTTTTTTCGATAATTTTTATCTTTTAGTTATTCGTGAATGCCATAATTTTTGTGTCCTTAATAAGTAAATTTTTTGTAAAAGTTTTTTTTCTTGCCCAAAAGGAATATTGTGCATTGTTCAAAATTTCAAATAGTTTTTGTTTCCTACATTAATCTTATGGAATTAATTTGTTTCTTTTCAAATGTTTTTTTAGAAAGTTAGTGTGAACAGTTATTTAAGCTTATTTCAATGGATAAATGCCAAAATTAATGATCTGTTATTCGTCAAGGGTGTAACATGTCTCTTTCTATATGTATGTGTATATATATTAAATATTTTTTCTATATTTATTTAATCTAATAATTAGCTGTTTTCAATTATACGTACAATTAAATCTTGGATTTGCTATTAAATTCTGTTGGGTCATTCTCGAGTGAAGCTCCGATAAATAAAAGGATAAAGTTTTAGAGAATTACTAATCTTGTTCAATTTTGTAAGAGATTGAAATATAGAATGGAAAAAATAATTGAATGATTTACGTATGCGAATACGATATCTATATTCTGTACAAGCATAGTTAATTTTGTTTTCCCTTGATCTTTAAAAACTAACCATCGGATAAGAAAAAACATTTCCAAGATTTATTTGAGTATTTAAATTATTTTTTACATTTTTAAGGTAATATATCTCTTTTATATATATATATATATAGTATATAAAACATTTTTTATTAATGTTTTTTGTACACTATAACTTCTGAAAATATTTCAAAATAATCATTTGTAAGGGAAAATTTATGGATTATAAGAAATGTAGTATATCATATTTATTTTATTATTTTCCTTTTGTATGAAAGTTTTTCGTTACATCGTAAAGATTAATATCTCAACGACTATACATTGTAGCCCATTTACATTAGTTTGTATTAGTAGCATCATTCATTTAGTACTTTGACGTCAGCTAAGGTATTCGGTCGTAAAAAGATCCTTTGAATTCTATCTATTTTATTATATAAATACCCAGAAAAAAAGAATGTAAAAATTCACAATATATTTTTTTATCTCAATAATAAAATTCTTCCGATTTTCCTATAAGAAGCGATAGATTATAATTTTTAAATATTGGTATATGAATATTATATTAAATCGCGAACTTACTTATTTTTAAAATTATAATTTATAATTTAGTAATGAGCTATGATTTATTATTTTTATTAAAATGACTGTTTAGTTATTGTGTATGAAAGGTATATAAACACACTAGACAATTATGGATAAAAAAAGAAACAAAAAACTGTATCTAAATTCATAATTTATTTTAAATACTAGTAAATAATTTGGTTATAAATTTTAATTTTGTTCTGAAAAGAACACTACTGTCTTGTTTTGTACACATTTTTCTTACCAGTTAGAAGAATGTCATCTACCGATACAATTCCGGCGTGTGTATATTTTTTGAAATAATTTGCTAACATCTATGATCTCAAAATGAACGTAGCAGGTGGTGGCATACTACTACAGTAACAACAATAAGGAAAGTTAAAGATTATTGATCCTAGATCTTTGCCCGCAGTTTCTTAAAAGATCAGGGTTTGTTTCTAGAAGAGAAAAATACAATACTGATCAGTGATTTTTCCTTTATCAGTTAAAAAAATTGCTGAGGGAAATATCTTATCCAAAAATTAAATAGCCATCCGAAAACAGGGATAGGATTCCTAAAGGACTCTGAAATTATATCTGTCCATGATTGTCCAAAATTATCTTATATCCATAATCAGTTAAAAATATACTTCATTAATTAATTTTATTAATAAAGGTTTTAATTAGATGCATGGTTAATAATTCTTTATCTTTATTTGCTGGAGCGATTGGTGACAACCAATCAAAACAGAAAGATGTAATTTTATTTTTTTTGTTGCAAAGAGTAAATATTATTTAAAATTGTGGTATTTACAAAATTGCAGATACATACGATCCTGTTATAGGTTTTTTGTAGCGTACGAAGAAATTATTGGTATTTGAATCCAGGATTTACGGAAGAAAGGCCGAGGTACTACTACTCCGCCACGGATATCGGTTGTGGCGATTTAAAAAAATTTATTTTTATATTTACGTTAATCATTAATTATTTAAAAATTTCGAATTATGGAAAAATATCATCTAGTCTTTGAATAATAATAGATGAAATTCAAAAACATATAAAATCCTTTTGATAACGTTATAGGCCCTAATAATTTTAAGATAATATTTAAAAAAATATGATAACTTTAATTTAAATCAGTTGAATATATTGGTTGTTCCCAAAATAAACAAATAGTGATACATTTGTTTGTACGGTAAGTGAAATATGATTAATTAAACAACTGTACAAGTACAATAGTTTGTTGTACACTAACTAGAGCAGGATGTCATCGTTGAAGTCAGGCAAGTATGTTTAGATTACCAGTGGATGGAGGGGGTAGCGCAGCAGTCTTATGTTTGAATCAGTATAGCGACCAGTCAGCGCTTGCAAGTGAAACGTATCGGTTTCTTGTTCGGTTTTTATTTTTCGTTTATTAGGCTGCTAAAACGCCAAAATAACGTTCGGTACTTCGATTTATGTATGTTTTTTTTTTATAGTCGTCTACCGTTTCGAGGTTTGTAACTTAATTAATTGCTGTTTCCTTATTTTATTTTATTTGTTCGCATTCGTATATTAAAAGGTTTTCCTTCTACGCTTGTATTCAGAGTGCAATTTAAAGATAACTTCACGTAAGATTATGACATCATTTATATATATATATATTTTTTTTTATCGTTAGATAGTTAAGAAGTCATTGCACTATGTTGATTATGTGCGGATTTTTCTGCTTAAGTTGCAGTAAATATTTTTCTGTTCCATCGACGTATATAAAGATTCCTCCCTCATATCCATGTAGTAGGAACATTTTATGAATTTAGAAGTAGTATCTTTTTTCCAAGGTATTTTTAATATATATATAAAATATGATTTTGTGACTATTTTTCTGAAACGATCATTTTCTGGAAGTAGAATTCTTCGTTAGTTATTTTCTTAATTTAAATTATTTATATTTAACCTTTCCTTTCACTAATTTATATTTATTTTTTCTTATATTAAATTAACTCGTATTTAAGTTTATGAATTTATTTCTTTTTAATTCTACTTTTTCCAATAGCTTACGGATATTAATTAATTTATTTACAGATTTGTTTTGATAAAAGAACAGTTTTATAAAATTATATTGTAACTGACTGTATTTTTTAAATTTAATGGCTGCTTGTATACGTTGAAGTAATTAATTACATTTTATTGTAGTTTATCTTCAAGTTAAGTTATCAAATCTATTTACGTAGTCATTTTTAAATAATATTTAGTTAGACATGCTACTTAATTTATTATCTATTGTTAATGATAAGGTAACAGCAATTAAATGTGTTCTAATTGTACAGAATTTCTGATGATTCGGTATCTGTAGTGAGTTAATGGTTCAGTGTGTTTTTTTTGTTTTGTTAATACAGTAAATTACAGGACTATTATTAAAAAATGAAGATTAAGTTAGAAGATGAGCCAGGTAAAAAATTTGATTTATAATTTGTTTACTGTAATTAATCTTTATTATGTATGTATATATATATATATATATATATATATATACACCAATATTTGTACACAATACATTTGAAATTTAGTTAATGAAAAAAATTGATAAATTTATCTGATTATTCGCGCGTGGTTTGACCTAAGAAAATTCATATCCTATTTTAGTTCAGATTAAACTCCGAGACTGTAAAGAATGAAATGAATTATTTTACAGTTCTGTAATATTTTTGAATAAAAATTTAATTTATTACTCCACACTATGTTTTATTTTGTGAAAAAGTAAGAGAAAATCCTCCTCTCCGCCTCGTAAAATTGAATATTTTGAATATGCTTTATTTTTGTACTTAGGATTTCGTGCATTATATTTCTGGATCGCTTCATAAATGTTTACCTATTACTATCTTAATATTTCTTGTAAGGAAAATATTTAAAACAAAACATTACTACAGATGTTAAAGATTCCATCTTTGCGTATTTTATTAAATATCGGTTTTGACAATACATCAATTATGAATTAATAAAAACCTTTAACTCCCCCCCTCCGTTTTGAATATATATTTTTTTGAGTTCGCTTTACACTTAAGTTAGAATTGAACGTTTAAACGATACATTTCTGTGAAATGTTATTACAAGAAAACAGATTCGTTTTATTTATTAAGTTTTTTTTTGTCTTCAGTTATTTGACTGGTTTGATGCAGCTCTCTAAGATTCCCTATCTAGTGTCAGTCGTTTCATTTCGGTACACTTCCTACATCCTACATCCCTATCAATTTGTTTTACATATTCCAACTGTTGCCTGCCTGCACAATATTTCCCATCTACCTGCCCTTCCAATATCAAAGCGACTATTCCAGGATGCCGTATTATGTGGCCTAAAGTCTGTTTCTTCTTTTAACTATATTTTTCCAAATGCATCTTTTTTTATCGATTTTCCGCAAAACCTCTTTATTTGTAACTTTAACCACCCATCTGATTTTTAACATTCTCCTATAACACCACATTTCAAAAGCTTCTAATCTTTTCTTCTCAGGTACTCC
>JAAAKQ030013888.1:0-37860 GCA_010016005.3 Zanna intricata
TGTGTGAAAAATGCCATGCCTGACCGGGATTTGAACCCGGGACCTCTGGATGAAAGGCCGAGACGCTACCACTCGCGCCACAGAGCCCGGCGTTACTTTCACAATTGGCTACCAAATATCTTACCGAAAAACTTCATGAATTCATCCAGTATCCACACTGGAATGCTTGTTACGTCACTTTACTCGTTGTTGACAGGTACTCATTAAGTAGCAGATACCGATTTACTTTGGTAGTTGGGGTTTAATTAATCACACATTTCAGGAAGGGACTGCCTGAGTTGTACAAGACTACCTTTCATTTATATGTCATACATATCATCCTCATCTCATTGGGGTCGGGAGGTTATTTATTATTCGCTAGTAGAATAAATTACAAAGTATACATTAGAAAATAAAGTAACTGATATATTTGATTATCCCTACAATATAACAATATCTGTATGTATTTATTTATTTAATTATACTATATAAATACTAAACACGCACTTAATATAAAGATAATTAAATTAAAATTTTGGAAATTATCTTTTAGAAAATATCTATTCATTTGCTTATGGCGTATAATTTATTGTTCTTCTGTTTGACAAAAAAAGAGAAGTCGAAGAGAGATACTGTTTCATCAATCTCCTGTTGTTTTTTTTAGCGATGTTATACCAGATAGACAAGTGGTGTTAAGGGCTCTGTGACGAGTTCTATCTATCTCTTTTTGTCTGTTTTCACAACTATAAATTAAAATTTTGTGCGTTCATTCGGTATTTTTATAACGTATAGAATGAATACAGGTGAATTAATTTACCAGACTTATAAAAAAAAAAAAAAAAAAATTATTACAGGACCATTTGATGTCCGAAACCTTTGTTTGTCTGTCTCACTATAACATGAGTTTATTATTACTGATTTAAATAATTTACGAATAGCATCCAGTAATAAAAATTGTACGTGTAAAGGTGGTCACATTTAATACAATTTTTTTGTTTTCTTGGAAGCAGTGAGCAAATTTTCTTCTGAAAATACAAAATATTTACAACAATTATTTCAATGTACAGATTATCGATTTAATCTTAGAATTCAATCGTAATGTAATTTTTTTTTTGTTGGAAATATAATGTTTTTTAATAACTTAATAAATTTTCTACCTTAAAGGTTAAAAATTAGTTATTTTTCCTAAAATCCTTCCTATTCTCTGAAAATTTTTTTACAATAAAATTACAAATACTTTCTTTTTTTTTAATTTTCTCTATCTATTAGACTTTCAATCAGTATTTTTAAACACATTTATTTAATGAAGATTTTAATATTCTCTGGAATGATTTACTATTTCATCTGTAAAAATCAATGACATATTGATTTAAAATTTTTTTGTAGAGGTCATCAAGCCTAAACCTAAAGGGTTTACACTAAAATTATTCTTTACTGTAAATAACAATCTGATAATTCTTATATTATACTGGGTACAATTATCTTTCATTTCCTGAGTAGTACATGGTTATTTATTCGGTTTCTGTGAAGACAAGTTAGATTTTGACCCGCATTCATTGCTTTTAACAGATTCTACTCTAATATTTATTAACATTAACTACTTTTTAATTCAACTGAAAATGTTATTTCTGTAATGCACTTCATATTTAAAATCGTAAGTTAAATTATGTATATTTATTTATGAATAAGAGAACAGCTCCTTTCTTTCACCCTTTTATGATTTTTACGTATTTAGGATTTTACCTTAATATATTATGTATATCCGTGAATAAAATCGTTCTTAATGCATTTTGAAAAAAAAAACTTTTCAGAAATTAAAATATTTTAAGCTCTTTCTAAGATGTTTTTGAAATGGTATAAAACATCTAATTTATTCATTATTCTAATTTGTTGATTAACACTAAATAGACAATTTTAAATTTGTTATCTTTTAAACAATTATTAAGTTGCTATTGTTTCACACAATCATCTGAGTTATCTCTAATAAAATTTATATTGTATATAGTCTCAATATGTAGCACATCTTGCTACTTATTGAAATGAATAAAACTGTTTAAATAATCTTCCTCGTTTTGGTCAGTTATGTCGTTATTAACGTCGTAGAATTTTACCGTAAATTATTATTAATCTTTTTATTTTACAACTTCTAACAACGGAGCTTCTGTATTTAAATTGTTGAAAAAATAAAGGCATCTATTAATTCACGTTTGATTTTTATTTGTATTTGTATATTGAATCTATAGTCATGTATTTTGCTTTTAGAATAAATAGTGTTGAGGGAATCATTAAAAAATAAAAATCAAACTTCTTTTCTTAGAGTATTCGTCCAGAAGTTCACTCAAAGCGATTTCACCTTTCAAATGTGAAATCATGTGAGATGGATGAAATAATTTGTATCATTATCTAAATTTGTAGCGCAGACCAAGCAACCATACCTTGTCAAAGGACTTTTGGATATCTAAGAATGTCACCGAGCAGAATTTTTTTTCCTGTAGACATCCGATGACGTCGACCACTCTATGGGATTGTTCAATGGTGAGTAATCTTGCCCAAACCCAAATTGGTGGCTCGGAATATCATCCTCACTCTCAAAAACCTACAAAGTCTGCGAATAAACAGATTTTTGAATAATTTAGATAAGACCGGCAAGAAGTTAATTGGTCTTTAAGATGAAACGTCTGCAGGCTTCCCTCGTTTCAAGATCATTACGGCTTGAGATACTTTCCATTCTGTTGCTAAGTAACAGTAGCATATCTAGCATCTTGTGCGTCACTAAATCAAAACTCTTGGCTTTCTTCATATACCGTGGCTGAAATATATTAACTGCAGTAACTACCTTATTGAGATTGGGTTAATCGGAAAGCTGACTCACATTGGGCTTTTTTAGACGTCTTTGCTATCCTCGTCAGTAGGACCATTTTCATCGTGAGGTTGAAAAAATGGCAAATTATAAAGATAATAGATCGGCTTTCCTTTTTTTATTTCTCACTCATGACCCAGTATGTGTGTTTTATTGTTTCAAATAAATATAATTAGTCGAATAATATTTTTAATGCATTCATTAGTCAAAGAAAACTTTCCAAGTTTGAATTTAGCATTGTCTTTCGTCAAATTTTTTCTCAAACACTTTTTCGTGACTTATTTGCTTATGATTATTTTAACTAAGATTTCAAGTAGAAAGATTAATCAAAAGACGCCAAACTTATAAAACATTTTTTAGGGGCAGTATTTATCATTTTTCTTTCATTTTTTGTGAGAATAATATTCTGTATAACAGAGATGATAGGAGGTTGGTAGCTCACTGGCAACAGCCGGCTGAAACTACTTGCTGTTGCTGGTTTTCACTAAATGAAAAAACTGTTTTCTTAAAAACTTAATGGGGAGGTGTGTCGACTATAATTTATATAGTCTATTATTTTATTCACTATAATTTATTTTTCTTACTTTTTCCTCTGCAAATAAATTTACTGTAATAAATTTTAAGCTAGATAATTTGACACCAACTTTTTAAAAGATTAAAGTAAAAAAATAAAATTTTAATAAAAATAAAAATGCTGACCGAATAATTTTGGTCAGCCAAAACCTGCTGTACCTTTTTACAGTAAATAATATAAGCCTTTGAGGTGAGAAAACAATTACTAAGAACATTTGTGTGGAGTATTTCATTGTATGGGAGTGAGTCATGGACAATTGAAGGAGAGGAAAAGAGGAGAGTTTTGGGTTTTGAACTACGATGTTACAGAAGAACGATGAAGATAAGTTGGTTGAAAGTAGTGTCAAATAAAAAGATATTTAAGAGAGTTAAAAAGAGAAAAGCTTTTTGAAATAAATAGAAAAAGAGCTCTGCTGAGAGGATATTTTCTTATATAGCAAGATCGAAGACCTCCGTTGAAGTTCATAAAACAGCTAATCGACGATATTAACCATGATTCTTACAGGGAGCTAAATAAAAAGGCTGATAAGCGGAAAGAGCTGCTGCCAACCAACCTAAGGACTGATAACCAAAGAAGTAGCTGACCGAATTTAAATTCTACTGTGGAATAGAAAAAAGGAAATATATCAACGCTAAATAGAAAAATGCTTTAAATATCTATAAATTGGTTATTTAATTTTTCAGATATTTGTCTTTGCCAGTTTCACAAAGTTTAAAAGATAGTGACTCAAAACGTATAGTGAGTCTATACGTATTTTTTCAAAAGTAATATTTAGATATAAAAAAAGAAACCTTTTCATTATTTTATTTTGATTAGAAACAGAAAAGAAAAGAATTGATGACGAAAACAAGTTCGCTGTTTATGGTTGGAAAATGTTTGTGTTTCTGAATAGGGGATGGATTCTACATATATCAACTGGTCTAGGGTTCAATTCTCGGCAAAGATATTTTTTCAATAAAAATTAATGTACTTTATCTTACTGGACAAAATTCATATACAGCAGGTCCAAAATTGTTAAAATAAACAACAAAACATAAAAAGAATTTTAATGATTACAGACTTAAAAAAAAACTAATTTGTTCGAAATTAAAAAAAACAAACAAACGTGTGAAATTTTATTTATTAAACATGTGAAACTGTAACCAAGATTTCAATTAATAACGTGAATTTCGAAACTATTTAAATATTTATGATACTTATTCGTGATTAAATAGTAGTAGGTCTGTTTAAATCTAAATGCAATTAAATATTAAAAGCAAAATTTAAACAATCATTTTCAATGAATAAATTATAAAAGCAATTACATTCCTATGCCTTCTGGAACAAACAATTTTTAGATTCATTGTTTTTATTTATTTATCTCCTTTTTTAATTATAAATTGACACGCTCCTGACTAAGTATTTAGTTTATTTTAATAATTCCACACTGTTCATACATTCCGTACCGTACGTGGTAATAGACTTAAATTCAATACTACTTTTTTTTCAAGTATGTTAAATCAGATATTTAGATCTGAAAGATGATTAAAGTGTTAATTTGTCTAGAAGTTTTATTGTTTATTAAAGAAAAATTAATTTGTTCGGAGTATATAAAACTACCAGAAATTATTCAGCAATTATAAAACGATTTCTCATTTAGTGACCAAAGAAAATCGTTTTCTCTATTAAAAAAAAATAACAATAATAATTATAAATTTAAAAAAAATGAAGATATCGGTATGTAAATAAATTAACAGAAATCAGCGATTTGTATTTTCTGAACTATTCTGTAAGTAGAACTTTTGAAAAACAAGGGTACGGAAGAAACAACTCGTAAAACACACATTCAGTTGTACATTTCTCCCTGTACTTGTAGCATTGTCACATTTGTTGATGATTTTTCTCATGATAATAAAGAAAAATAAAATAAATATACATATAGTACAATGGTTAATTTGATGCTGGGTAAATCTTAACTCGTTTAAAAACTTTTTTGCTATAAGCATTATTCCCTCCAATAACTCCAGAATATTTCTTCCAAGCATATGTTATAGATTGATTGATTTGTGTGATATTCAAAAAATATTCATATAAATAGAAAATGTTTTTGATTCGCTTACCTTAAGCATCTGTTTTATTTGTTTGTGTAGTAATTGTACGTGTAAATTGTTACATCGTTCGTCACCAGGCCAGAATGTTGTAACTAGAATTCAAACGGAGACTGAAAGCCGATTCAGGCAATTAGCGTTGAAATACTGATCATACCAGCCAAATTCTGAGCTATCAACTTTCAAATGAATATAATTAATAAATTCATTGAAATAATCGATAATAATCATTCAGTACTCTGTTCTTCAAAGTGTTTGTAAATTTTGCGTCTTAATTTTGATCGTAGCTCCTCCATCAACATTTTGTTATTCCTGCTTTTTTATCCTCCGTCCGACTTCTTTTCAAATTTAAATCTGTATATTCTCGTTCCATTGGTATAAAATGTTATTACTTTTTGGGATAATCATCCAGCCAGTAGGCGAAGATAAAAATTCAAAATATTGGTATTGGATATTACAAGTGAAAATTATTTTTTTGGATTATTCTAAATACATATACTACATTTTCGCAACACCGTTTCTTTAGTATTGCAGGTATGTAACTTCATCCGTAGGTCCCGGGTGCGAATCCCGGTCAGGCATTGCATTTTTCACACACGCTATAATTCATTCATCTCATCCCTCCGAATATAATTAAGATAATTATGAGGTTAAAAAAAAGGTATGTAACTTATAATATAAAAATCACTCAGTTCAACTATTCTGGTTAGCAGGGAACGGTAGTATGTGATTTTTTTTTATGATACGGTATTCTTATTTTGACGTCTATATAACCCTTCATTCGTTTCATGTAAGTTTCAGCAACATTCTATCAGTGTCCATCATACAATACTGGGTTTTTTAGTTTACGTCACGAGATAAACGTTATTTTAATACCCACGGCTCTTTTTCCTTCTTAGTATCAGGAATAACCTACAGAAATATATTACTGTAGTTGTCATGTCTACCCTACGGTAGATCATATGCTGAGATTTGACACTATACGTTTTGAGTGACTTTAAGTTCATTTGTTTAATTTTAAATCAGTTATTTATTTATTTTATATAAGTTTTAATTTGAACTTGTTTTATTTTCTCTCATTGTATTTTTGAAGTAAAAACTAAGATGTAAATTAAATAAATGTTATTGGTTTAAAAAAAAATAAACAAAAGATCCAAGACATTTTGCAAAAGAATAAAAAGAAATTTATGACTCTGAATAAAATACAGAAAATTGATAAATCAAAATGAAACAAACCTGCAACCAGATTACTCTTTATTTTAAAGACACATCAGAATATCAAGAAAATAAAATAAAGAAAACAGTTCATGGAATTTTATATCATCTTCCAAAACAAAATTGAATCGAAATGAAAAATAAGCAGCAGGTATCGATTTTCAGATTTAAAAAAATGTTTCATTTTATTATATATTTTTTTTTTGTTTTGAATCAATCCTTTTTTTTTTTTTAAAGTTACATAGATTTTTACGTTCTAATTGGAACTACTAATAAATAATTTATTAAAGAACAAAATAGAAGAAATTACTCTTAAAAAAATTATCAAAATGAAACATGAGTCCGGTCTAATTGAATTAAACTCGTCTGACAGAAGTAGTGTGTAATTTAAACAACCGTTAAGCTATTAAAAAAAATTAATTGACCTCTTCCAATCCTTAAATTCATTTGGCCATAGCTCTTGTTGTGCTTATTAAGTCCAACGTTTTATAATCTCGAAGATTTTGTAATAATACTAGATTAGCATTGGTGTTAATTCAAAATTTAGTATCACGGATATGTATATATTCAGAATATAAAACTTCTGAATTATACATATCTGTGAATAAACGATGGACGACCTTTAAAAAAATACTGTTTTGTAATTTTATAAAAACACATTATTAATGCGTTATAATCCTTCAGTATTTTTGAATGATTGAACTAAATATTATAAAATATTTATTCAATGTTTACATTCATTTATAGCAACAAATCCAATAAAGATTGATAGACAGGAACACGTAGGACAGATAAAGAAAAACCACACAGTTAACGTTTTATTCATGTAATCTACCGTAAAGTAAAACTTTCTGTCTACGAGCTATAAAAATATTTATCAGAAAAATTGACAGATACAAAAAGAAAAAAAATTGATGGACGTATATTATACTAGTATATTTGTGAATAACTTTTTATATATCTTCTAATGTAATCTAACTCTTTCTCGTTAATAAAGTGCTGTACAACTCTGTATAAATAAAAATATATCTTTTTAAAATCTCGACACTGATATTTTAAATTCAGATAACTTTTCAAGCTCTTCATCCTTCATTTAAGTATTTAATATTGGTATAATTAAATAATACAACTTAATTCTTCTGAAAAAAACCTTCTATGTGAAATGTAAACAACATAAGTAACAATTTCAAAAACTAGTAACTAATTAACAAACTAACTTTAAGTTAATATGTCACTATTTCAAATCGTTCATCTCATCCTCTGAAGATATACTTAACGATGGTTCCGGAGGTTTAAAAAAAAAAACTATTTCAATATCTTTTGTAAGGTTTTCATTTCGTAGCAAGAAGAGAAATTCGTTCAGAAAGAATATATTTCCGTAGTCATCTTAGTTAAAAGACGAAAATGACTTTTTGAGGTCTAAAGAACTAAATAACTCTATTCTATCAATTAACTTATTTTAATTCTGTATTCAAATGATCCATCCTGCTTACGTAGTGATTTAAGAGGTCTTAATCAATAGCAATCCAAAGATTTAGGATATAAATACAGTTACTTGAAAGTCGTTTTATGATAAAAAATACTGTGGAAAAGTAAAACTATTATAAGTTTTCATTAACATGAAATTAACATAAAATGCCAGCCATAATTTGGAAAAACTCGTTCTATATTTTACGTTATCTTTAATTTATTATCATTGTTTATATAGTTTTAAAATTATAAAGTATTTTCTTGGTTACGCCAATAAAAATTGGTATCAACTGTTAATAAAGTTTTCCTAAAGAAGTCCAAAAGTATATTTCTGTCTGAAAATAAAATTTCCACTCGTTTACAACATTAAAGAAACCATAAATAAAAATAGTCACATACAAATCTCATGCAGAGAGGCTTCCGTTGAAGCTCTTCAAAAATTACATATTACTATTCCTATACAGAACATTCATAGTAATTATAGACATAAAGTTAAGTGGGAGAACAGTACCACTGGTAGCTCAATCCAGGACAAAAACATTCAAAGGATTAATAAAAAATAGAAATAATGAAAACTGAGAGAAAAAAAAAGAAGAAAACTAAAATTAATAACGAAAAATAATAACTAAAATTGAACGAAGTGAAATAATGAATTGAAGGTCCTTAGTAATCTGTTTTGGAATCGTTATCTTTACTTGACATTGCTCCTATTGTAGTATCCCAAATATGGATCTCATAATCCCAAATCGGTTTCAGAATAGTCGTGTACAATAACTCCTTGTTTTATAGTGAAGTTGTGATTACCTGCTCAGCAACCAGAATATTTCCTTAAAATAAAATTTAGTTGTTTTCTCTTTTCCCTTGCGTGAACCTTCTATTTCAGATGACAGTCAAGATAAAGAATAAAAGAATAAAAAATTTGAGTGTGCGGTATGAAAACACCATCTAGCTGGACCAGTGGGCAGTCACTTTTCTTCGTTGCGAATGACTCAACTTCGCTTGATTAATTTTAATCTTCCATCTAGATAACCATCCGTTAAGTTATTCCAATTGAATTATAGTTTAGTTGAAGCAAGAGTAGGGTGATTATTGACAGCCAGAATAGCTATGTCATCGGCAAATGAAGCGACAGTCACGTAGACCGTTGTCGAAAGGTCTGCTTGAAGATGGAATATAAGAAAGGTTCTAAAACCGAGCCTTTAAGAACTCCCGGCATAGTGTAAAAGAACACAAACATTTCCTTATTGAACTTCACCTTTGAAAAACTTCCACCCAGGTAACTACGCAGAACGAAGAAAGATAGTTGACCTAAGCTATTTTTTACTTGTATAATGAGCCAGGCAGCAACACCTCTTCAAAGGGCTTTTGAACAGCGTTTCGTCTCCTCAAAGCACTTCTTGATAATAATTCTGTTCATCTACTCAATAGTGAAGTGACCATCTCGGAAGCCGTACTGATGATCTGGAATAACATGACCGTGCTCAAGAATAGACCCCAGACTCGAAAAAAGTCTCTGAAAAATTCCAGAAAAAATAGGTAATGAGCTTATCGGCTTATACGAAGATACCTCATTTACTGGTTTATGAATCCGTTGAAGAATCAGTCAATCAGTTAGGATAAGTTGCTTTATAGGTACAGATATTTAAACTATTTCTGGCTGTTAATGACTGTTTTTAAAATACATTAACGTAATTAAAAAAAAAAAAACAGTTAACAGAATTTAGTAAATTCAAATATAATTTATGAACGCAATAGATCTTTACGTCCTTTAACTTTTAAATAAAAAACCGCTTACACAACCTTTCTAGTATTGCAAATGTTTCTTATTTTGTAAATTTATAAATTAAATAAATATATGGAACTATTATAATTCTTCAAGTTGTAAATAAATTCACTATCAATGTACACAACTACTCCAAAGCATATTTTTAGTACACACTTAAATCGGGTCCCTTTATACAACTTAAAAGTTGAGTTTTAGTTAATCCTTTCATGAAGAAACTTCAGTTTATATTTTTGAGTATCAGATCAATTGCTACAAATTGAAGAACAGTCTCATCCACCCCCAAGTTACGTAAGAACAGTTTTTTTGAAACTGCAAACAGATATATTTGTTTAGCCTTATGGATTCCACTTTTGCTTTTAATAACCGTGTAATTAAAAAAGATTTCTCTTTACTATCAATACAATTATTTCAAAAACTATAAAAAATGCAGTACAGTTGCTCACAATATACAAATCTGCGATTTACACAAATGAGAAAAGTCCTCTCGGAACTTTAGTTTAACATTTTTCAAAATTAATATTTAGAGTATTTAATGATAAACCAGACAAACGTACATTAAAACTCTCAAATAATTTCATTTATCATACAAAAATTATACTTTTATTTAAAATTTCAGATTAAATAAAAATAAGTACTTTCTTAAACCTGGAATCCGTAAAAAAAACATGGATTTACGTACTGTATTGAAGATTTTCAATTTAGCGGAAATTTTTGACATAAATCCTTATTAATTAACATTATTTAAAGGATTTAATGGAAATTGCTTTGGATTTATTTTCAGAAAAATTAGTATGATGGTGGAAGTAAACAAACAGCATTGTGAAAACATATTTACTAATTAACCAGTTCTACCGTTATTTCCTAAGTCACTAGTACTAAAATTTGCCATCAGTATTATCATTCTGGAATAAAAAATTTTACACTTATTTACATGCACATACTCACAATACTTTTTAAAACCATCAATCATATTTTGAGAGTAAGCGTAATGAACACCAATAATATTAAACTGTCCGGATGTAAAACTTATTTATGTTATATTAAATTTATTCTTCCATCACTACACAAAAAAGTTTCGCTAATAAATAATGATAACAATAGGCGGCTTGAAATATTTCTTAACCGAATGAATCGTAAAAATCTCTGAGAAGCCTTCCCTACTCCAGATACCTATGAATTAATTTCTTGATATAATTTTTGATAACTGAAATAACGATTTTTTATACAAGTATTTATTTGCTATTCTGTAACTGTATTTTCATCCTAATTCTATTATTATCTCTATTTATGTTTTATCTATTCCATTTAGTGGATTTGTTAGTATTCTTTTCTTTCAAATTTCTTTTTCCTCTTTACAAAGTATTAATTCCAATTACGCTAAAGAGTTGATCGTGAGGCATAAGACCTCTTTTTTATTTTATTTTTATTCAAATTGTGAGTTATATCTTTCCTTTTTACGTAATTGTTGTATTTCTTCTTCATTTACATGATTATTATTATTTATATAACAGTTTTTTTTCCAATTTCAATCAAATATAAATTTAAAAAAACAATTGGATTTTTTTCCATTAAGGTAGCCACTGATATTTAATTATACTTAAATACAAAAGTAGTAAAATATAATTATTAATAATAATATAGTACTTACTCCTCTAAATAAAGGGGATGATATGGTGTACATCAAAACTTTGTTTTAGTAAAATAGAGCGGTATTTATATCACTGGGATGTTGCAATTAGTTTATTCAAACGAAGACTGCAGTTTTGTGGTAGAAACATTAGAAGGCTACCTAAAGGTTTACATGGCAATATTTTACTGATTGTTCTCAACCGCAGAAATGGCAGATGTAACAGAAGTTTAACTAGAACAAACTATTTTATATCCCCTGGCTGATGCTACAACAAAACTAAACATCCATACTTTTCTACTACAACCAAAAAATTAATCATCAGCAGACCGTGGAAGTGTTTACATAAAAATAAAACAAGAAGAAAATTACAGCTGCTGAGTATAATACAAAAAAAAAAAAAATAAATAATGATTGATAAAACTGATGCAGCAAACTTTTTGAAACGCCAGCTAAGCTAATTTAATAAATAATGTAACTTTCAAATTCAATTCCGTAAATTTAATCTGCATTAAACAAAATTTTTTCTAATACTTAGGATACATTAAATCTAAATACTGTAATTTTACTTATTTTTTTATCGATATTTCTTTAACGTTTGATAAGTTAATTTATTTGTTGTATTTACTTAAATAAAGACAGCTGAACAAAGAAGTTGAATATAGTAAAATTCTTTATACATTACGACATGAATGCTCAATAAGACCAGAAAAATGGATTCCTACTACCACTAAGAAAAGCTATAGAAATAACTTGCTACCTTATGTCAATTTTTCAGCAAAAACTTCATCCTTAAATGGATTACAAGTCGATGATAAAAATGGATTACAAATCGATGAAACAAGGTGTAGAATTTATCTAACTTTAAATACAAGATTTATAATAAATTCTGTTACTTGAGTAAACATTTTTCATAATCGGTATATTAAACTCCTACTCAAATGCTGATAACTTGAATTGTTGATAATTTGAAAAATGCTGATTCACATTAACTGAATTAAGATGACACGTTGCCAAAAAATAATTCAAATCACGGAAAATGGGAGAGCCATGAAATACGATTCTGTTTTAACGAACTTTCAGCAAAAATTATTAAGATCTTTTTTTATTTATAGCTATAAGATACATGAAATACATACATATGTATAGAATACCTACATCATGTTGGTGCTAGATACAAAATGAAAAGAAACATGTGTTCTGGTTCGCGATTAATCTCCTGGATAAAACTAAACTGCAGGTGTTCAGGGAGCAGAGCCTCTGGCTAGTCTGCAAAGGCGAACAAAACGAGCTATACAACCCTGGCTAGGCCCTGTGTCTCTAGGGAGAAGTGGATCAACTCCAAGATTCACGTGGGCCGACCTGAGCCTCGGGATCCAGCTGACAGTGTCGCCTGGCTAGATGGTCGGGTGAGCGAAGCAATCCCCGACGGTCTACTATATACAAATTTAATATATATTTAAGTACATAATATATCATTATATATATATATATAATGATTTTCGTGAAGTTTTTATATGACCGCCTTTTTTTTTTTAGAAATTGTTAAATAGAGAAACTGGTAAAGAAGAAGTTTTCTTTGCCAGGACAGAAATCTATGAACTTATCTTTTGATCTTAAATTTTTTTTTTTCCGGAGATGAAGGAATGCTATTTACGCACGCCACAATGGATGTGTCGAGCACTCGGACCAGGACGCTCTCCGTCCCGGGCTAATAGGCTTTGCCAAGGGATTGTTAGATATAATATAACCTGCCCCATACCGACTTAACCTCCCTGACCGGACTTCTCCGCCCCGAGACCGGACTCGCAATTAAGCATAACTTAGTCTTGGGGGAAGGTCTAAAATTCTTGCCTTTAGATTACGTTCTCTTCTTAACAGATTTTCCGTTTAGCTATCTTCTACTTGTTAACATAAAAAACATAAAATCTTCGCACTCTCATTCATGCTTCTCACTCACACACCCAACGCATTTTTAAATTAAAATAATTTCTTCTAGTCTTACCCGCGAACAAGTTGGTCTCACAGGACCTGCAACAAATTAAACAAAAACAAGCAACCTCTCGCACTCATCATACCATTCGCGTCACACCCCCCCTTCACACACACACACACACACACACACCTTTTTTTTTTCTTTTCTCTTATGAGTGTAAAGTGATTGTACGTGTATATGTCAGTGTTTTTTTTTGCATGCCTGTGTTTGTGCATGATTTTATCCAAGCCGACAGGTCGAGAATCCTCGTATGTCATCCTCGACGCCCCCGGGGACGCGCGGCGATTCAGCAGGAAGCAGTCCCTCAACCCCGGCTCCTCCTATGTGCGTTGTATATGTCCGAGCTTTGTCAATACCTCTATCGGGTCACGGCGCGGGGGGGGAAGGAGTCCCCGTGCTTCTTCGCTGGGCACATCCCTGCAAGCAAGGACGAAACGCGGCTCCGCAGGAGGCTGTCCCCCTCTCCCCCGCCTACTTCAACGACGGTTATACCACAGGGTCTCTTCTTCCTCTTTCTTTTTTATGATTTGGGTGATCCAGATACGTGTCTTGTTCCTACCCACGGTACTTTCTAACATCGTGGTCATTACTTCATCCGGGGAATCCGCGATTGCACCGTAGGTATCCCTTATATCTACCCAGCGAGGACATCTCAGCATCTTACGCTTTACCGTTTCAATCTCTTCGTAATATAGGCAGTTATTCCAGTCTCGTCTTCTACATCGATGCAGATAAGCATTAAATACCCCTGGCCGGTGAGGAATTGGGAAAGGTAGTAATCCACCTCCCTATGCTTCCTCCTCAGCCAGGGACCCAACCTCGGGATTAGTCTTTTGGTCTAAGCCGCCACCGTGGCTCTCGACTACATCTCACACTCCTCTAGTTGTACTTATGCAGCGTCACCCTTGGTACCTGACCATATCCTTTCTCTTTGTTTTGCGAACATATTTTCCTGGCATTCCTTTTTCTGTCTAGAGCGAAACCCCAAACCGGTACAGCATACAGAAGTGTGGAAATAATTCCCGTCATCATAAGTCTCCGTTTATAGGCACAAGGACCACCATGAGGGGTCATTATTCTGGCCAGAGTGGCAGCAGTCTCTTTCCTGCCTTCTCGACAACATGGTTAATGTGATGGATGAACAGACCCGATCTCACCAAATACACCCCAAGGTATTTAATTTTCTGCTGCGAGGTTACCCTTACACAGTCTACCCACACACTAATCGATCTTATTTTCCTTCTTCCCACCAAATCCATGACTTGGGTTTTCTTCGGCTCGAGTTTGAGCCCTTGTTCCGTCAGTTTATTACTTATCATTTGTATTGTCAAGTTGGCGTCATCTTAAACCTCCTATACCTTTCTACCCCTTACTAAGATGGTTAAATCGTCTGCAAAAGCCACCACATTGGCACTTGCAGGAAACCGCAGACCCAGCAATTCATCCAGTGATATGTTCATAGGAGGGGGGGTTAGCGGAGAACCCTGGGACACCTCCCTCCTATTATGAAACGCGACTCTCCTTCTTCGTTTTCTACCACAATCTTCCTGTTATGTAGAACGTCAGCCACAATTGCGCGTAATTTTGGCTTACCACATTGTTCTTTTGATTTTTCGATCTTACAGTAAGATAGCCACACCAATACATATCACCACATACAAACTCATACTTGTTTGCCTTTCAGTGGTGAACTATTAGATAACTATGTTTTATTCCATTTTTACTTCCTTGTACGAATCAAAGAATATATTATGATCACGAAAAATTTCGAATTTTTAGATTTCAACGGAAATATTCATTTTGACCATCCCTGAATCTAATTTGACTTGTTTCGGTGTATGTTTGTACGTACGTACGTATATATTTCGTATAACTCAGAAAGGATTAGCTGTAGAATGTTGCAATTCTGAATTTAGGAATGTTGTAACATTTACTTGTGTCCCTCCCCCATTTGATTGCAATTGACTGAACCAAAAGCCCAAATTCCAAAAAAGTTTGGATTGTGGACTTTTTCTTAACTGCAGTAATATGCCCTCATTGAGAGTTTTTTAACGATGTATCATAAGTGGCTCTTTTGGTACATTGATTTCAGAGTAACAAGCAAATAAAATTGTAATTAATAAAATATTTGGATCTTATAAGGGGAAGACACTGGCTTTGAATCAGACCTAATCTCTTTTTTTTCTTAACTTTTTTATTAATTTTAATATATTGATTTATTAATAATTATTAACCTCTGATCGTAAAAAAAAAAAATACGATGAATAACAATTCAATAATAACTATTAAATATATATATGAAAATATATAGACGTTATTCGTTATAAAATATATAGACGGACACGAATACCGATCATTGGTTAGTAATTATATTTGATTATATTGCTGATTATAATGTATGTGATTATTCATTTAAAAGGTCTTAATAGACTACTTAAAAAATCTATTTATAATATATGTAATGGTTAATTAAATAATTCGAATAAGTAATTAAATAATTTAATAAAAATTAAATTAATTTTCTGTATTAAATAAATGTTAGAAAACATTTATTTTCATTTTATTTTTTATCTCCCAAATGGCGTATAATATTTTTGAGATTAAATTTGGCATTCTTTTTTATCTTTCGTATGGCGTATAATATTTTTAAACTTACATTCATTTTTTTTAACTCGCGAGTTGCGTATGCTATGACTATATATACATTTTTTACCACGAATGAGCATTTTTTTTTACGTCTTGACATATTTTCTTACGTATAAAATGGATTTATTTTGAATTACGCGGGCAATAATTTAAAATGTTTGAATGTTGAGAAAAAATGGAGAAAGAGATAAAGATTGAGGGATAGAAAGAATAATAGCTTTAAGAATGATAAGAGAATACCGCTTCTACAGTATAATGTACTATATGTTCGAACGTACATGTGACTATATTTTAATTATACGCATACCGCTATTACGTACACTATGTTATTTTTACACTGAATTTAAATAATTATTTGAATATTATTTTTATATAAACAACTTAACAAACACTTTAATATGTATCATACACAAACATATCTACAAAGTAACGCGCTCCGGATAACTACATGAGTCTTTCTATAGTGTATTACACGTTTGCGTACTGGTTTACAGAAAGAGAGAAAAAGAGCGGGAGAAAGAAAGAGAAGTGGGATCAACGTCTTTCTTTACTGTATACTGATGTAAACGTATATGCGCATACACGTAAATATACAGAATGAGAGAGAGAAGGAAAGAAAAGTGTTTCGGGAATCACTAACAGATCATCGATGTTTTTTCTCCAATCTCTCATTCCATATATATTATACGCATATATGTATAAATTCTCGCTCCATGCCTTTCTCTGCTACATATATATGCTTAGCGTCTCGTGACGATTTTTTATTACGAGTCAGCTATTTTTTTCTCCATGCAAAAGTCTATCACAAAAGTGTCCGCACCAAAAAAAGTTTTCACTTCAATAAACTTTTTGTACTTTTCATTTTAAAATTATGTATATGAAATTTAATGGGCGAACAAGGAAGTCATGTGGTTTCCACTTCAGATTTTTAAATTTAACATTTGTCTCTTAAGACCGTTTTCCTGTTATTCTATATCTTGCTTTCTTTCAGTGCTTATTAAATACATCGTCATCATAGGTTTTTTATTAATAAACTTATATATCATATTTCCTCAAAAACTATATTTAAAAAAAAAATTAAAATTAAAAGTACGAAAATGTTCATTTGGGATAGAGGAAATCTTATTACCCTTATTACTTAAGAGAATATGGCTGTAAATTTAATAGGAACGTCGTCTTTAAGACAATAAGATAATTTTTGGAAATGGCTAAACCTTTTAGAATTACAATAAAAAAAAATTGTTTTATACTTTAACTGTTACTTAATTAATTTTATTATAGAGCAAAATCTGTTAAATGTAATACAAACTAAACACACTTTTTGCACTGTGTTTACGCTGTCCTCATTATTAAAAACGTAAGAAAAAAAATTTGAATAAGAATACAATTATAGTATTAGAATACAATTATAGTATTAGAATACAAAATAATATTATCCCTGTTTTATAAAACAGAAATACCTTTACGTACATGTAAACTGGCAATTAGTTTTAAAATTTAGAAATTTATATTCCTTATCAACGAACAATAATATAATGCAAAATAACACGCAATAATAAAATGAAAGGTATTGGTTTATGAAGGCAAATTTAACGTTTCCTATTCTCAAAGTTTATGCAGTTTCTAATTTCAGCAAGAATATTAATCTGTATTACTTTATTTAAATATTTTTGTTTACGATTAGGCTCATACACTTTCATTTTTTCTACACATGGTGTGTAATATATTGGTGGATAGAATATAGAATAGGGTGTTGAGGCTTTTATTTTATTTATTTACGCTTTCTTTTACCTCAATTTTGATGTAAACACACACACACACACACACACACACACACACACACACACA
Source organism: Zanna intricata (assembly GCA_010016005.3). Taxonomy (NCBI): domain Eukaryota; kingdom Metazoa; phylum Arthropoda; class Insecta; order Hemiptera; family Fulgoridae; genus Zanna; species Zanna intricata. The sequence goes on from JAAAKQ030013888.1 coordinate 18,089, forward strand.
CACACACACACACACACACACACACACACACACATGTATATAGACATATGTGAATGTGTGTTAATACATGATAGTGGATGTATGTAAATAAAGTAAGCTAATTTTATAAAAAGGAATTTTTAATATAAATAGGCAGGAAATATATAAAAAGGCCATGAAAATAGTGCTGCGAAATGTAAAATAACTCACAAGTTTTTTGTTTCAATTTAGAGATATCAATCAATTATTTTATTTTTAAAATAAAATAATAATAATTATTAACCAATAATAAGCAAGGTTATTTTTTTAATTCATATTAGAACGGATCCATAATCGTTTAATTAAAATAATAGTAGTTGTTTAATTAAATTCTTATTTACAAAACTTCTCGTTCCTCCAAGGTTATCTTTCTTCTACTTTAAACATTGATTAATAAATAAATAACCAGACGATTTTATATTTTCTATATTTATATCTTCTTCTTTATTCGAGTTCTATAATAATTCGATGAATAATGTATTAATTTCTTGAGTATCCATTATTTTAACTCTTAGAAGTATATTTTCAAGATATTTTTGTTTTATCTTACGGTGCAATGTTAATAGTTTTTTAAGTTGCTAGTCTACAAAATAAATATAATTATCATTTTGATTTGCGTTATTCTTTTCGTAGCAATTGAACCGGTTATCAAATAATATACCAGTATATGTATGTTTTTACATAGGAATCAAAAAAAAAAAAAAAAAATTACAATAAATAAAATAAACCCTGAACCACTTACTTTATCAACTTAAAACTGGTCATAGCAACAAAAATAAAAGTAGAGAGCACAGTTATATTGGAATGTTATATTACCGATTTTTTTTTTTTTTTTTTTTTATTATTGTTTAACCTCCGGAACCACCGTTAAGGTATCTTTACCCGGGACCTCCGGATGAAAGACCGAGACGCTACCACTCGGCCACGGAGGCCGGCTATATTACCGACCTAAGTTTTTTAATTTCTATTAAGAGTTAAATCGAATAAAGAAAAATATTCATATTATTCTTTACATAATATTCTTCTCAGGAGAATGTTTCGAGTGAGTGCTTCAACAAATGCCTTCAACAAAAACCTTTTCAAAGGTACTAATTTTTTCAGTTTTAAAAATTTATCTTTCGACATCTAATAAAATAGGACTTAGGTCGATATGTATTTTTTTGTTTGTGTTGATGTCCTGAATGAGTTCCTGAAGTTCAGATAATTCGTCGCGGAACACTGTGCATTTATAAAGACTAAAAATTTAATTTTTAAATGGAAAAGAAATCTATAAATTTAAATAAATATAAAAACAACTAAAATCCAATAACTTAATTACCATATTAAACTTTATTTTGTTCTCTATTTTATTACTACTGAAATATTATGTGACTTTTATTATGTTACACTTAGGTAAATATTAAGTGCCCCTTTTTAAAGATAAAATTTTAAAGAATTTTAAGTATCGTACTTTAGATAAAAAAGTTTTCATTTTTTTATGGTCAGTTACAAAAAAAGATTACACAATAAAAAATTACACATTGAAAAATTATATTACCTAGTATCCGCTGTCTATCGTAGAGAATAATTAAGAGTTTATACCTCAATCATAAAAATTTAAGAAGTTTTAACAGTTGAAAATTTAATATTTAAATCATACTATTTTTTGGCTTAATTTTCAATATTATTTCAACTTTCATTTTTTTTGGAATCGGTTTACGAAATATTTCTCTGAGGATTTATTTTAAATAACATAATCATATTTAAAATGTTATTAAATTTTTAAATTTATTTGCTTTGTTATACTTTCATAATGATTTAAAATAAATGATACATGCTTTCTCACTATATTTATAATAAATATTAAATTACAGAGACCTACACGCTATGTAAGTTTAATATGTATTTTTATTCCCTCGAATCCAATTTTTAATACAACATCTGTTCTCCTTGACAGTTGTAGGAAAAAGGATTTCATAAAATATTTTTAAGACGTTCTGGACTAAACCTTTAACTTTTTCTTGGACTAAGTAACAAAAATATTTATATAATATTTTTAATATACTTATTTTTGTAATTCTTTTTTATAAAAAAATATAATAATAGAAAAATATCTTTATTACTTTTTGATTGTAACAATTTGTTTTATTCATATTAGACAAAGATTGAATAAAATTTAATGAAATATTAAAGAAAGTTATACCTCCAGTAATTTGAATTTCTTCCAAGGTTCTGATTTAATCTAATTTATTTTAAAAACAGTTGTTGCAGTAAAAATCTATATTTTACCATACAAGTTATCAGACGGATATAAAACCTATAATAAAAATATATTTGTTAAAGAGATAAGTTAAAATAGTATTATGCAAAAAAGAAATATGCTTCACAAAAAAAAAAAAAGAAGAAATTTAAGTATCATAAATTAATAAACTATTTTAATGTAAAATAATTAAAAATCTGAATTTGTTTATTAATTTTTGAACTGTTTTCAATAATATTAAAGTAACCTTAATAACATATCTTTAACTGTAGTTTTTTTTTTTTGGCAAAAACATTATTATATTTATTTAAATAAAATTTTTTTCACTTAATTAAAATTTCAAACAGAAAAATTCTGATTTATTATTTACCATTGATGAAGAGATATTCTATAAAAAGTAATAACTGCGTGCATATAAAATTAAAACCACCGAGGGATTCGTAATTTTAATTACTGATTGCAAATTCAGTCCAAGCATTTGAAATATATCATCAAAATTAATGCTTCATTTATCTGTATTAAAATTAAATTACTGTTCGTATAAATATGTAATTTACTTATATTCATATATTATACGAGGGATGATCATGCAATAATTGCAATTTTAATAATTCAAAATGTTACTGCACGATAATGTAGAATGTGCGTGTTTCAGACCATTTTGAACTTTGGTACCGTTTCTGAAACTGATGAACACTTGCTGTCCCTATCAATTTCTAAGAATATCATTATTATCTTCAGTGTAATACTAATATTTTTAGTATCACTGTTTTTTTTTTTTAAATTTAACAAGAACTATAATTAAAAATAAAATGAATATTTATTTAAACAAAACATTAAAATATACAATAAATTTTTTTTTCCAAATCGAATATCAAAGCTAATATTCTTACCCGTGTTAACGAACTCATATTACTAATAAATAAATTTCAATATTTAATGAAGATCAAAATATGTTAACAGGAATATTTAAAATATTAAGTACAAAAGTAGACTAAGAAACCAATAAATATAAAAATTTACAGAAACTTACTATGTAAAATTTTTCCTCTCCTATATTTATTCTTTTTGATTTTCCTTTCCTTGATCGAAGTTTAAATTTTTCTGTTGTATTTTCAACTTATATTTTAAAACATAAAATTAAGTAAGAAAATTTTAAATATTATAATTATTAATTTTACTTGAAACTCTATCACTAAAATTAAACAAAAATATTGATAATGTGATTAAAAAATATACTATAGACATTTGTGTAGTATGCTTATGAACGTCTATACTATAGTGCATAATGATACTGTAATTTTATTCTTGCATCATCATAAAAAAAATATTATCAATTTTGTAAACTTATTTTTAATAAAGAGACCATATAAAAAGTATACTACTATAGTATTATTTTACGTAATTTAACCCTGTAACTAAAATTAGATGAACATTTTAAACTTCTGAAGTTTATGATATTTGACTCGGAAGAAAGTTTTCATAGATGATAAAAATTTAACGTATTAAATAGGAGAATTAGAAGTTTCGATCCGTGTTATAAATTTTTTATATAATAAAACAATTGTCTAAAGATAAACAGGTTGAATATTTTTCAAAATTTTCCCGAAATCCTTATTTTCATTATTATTAGACATTATTTATTTTATTTATATTACTTTTTAACTAGGACACATTCATTTCATGGAGATTCCGTTACTCTAACCTAGGTGTTATTTGTAATTACAGACATAAAAATGATGTTAATGTTTTACGTATTATTCGCTTTATATCTTTGTAGACTGGTTTCAAATTTATAGCATTGTTAAACTTAAATCTTATGGTATATAATGTACTTATTTTTTTTTGTTTTTTCATAACTTTAAATGCTTAAGAGTAATATAAAGATATTACAAACAAAGATATTGCGCCAAAGAGCGCAGTCAAAATAGAACAACGTGTCTTTGCTCAATACCAGTTAGGAAATTAGAAATAAATATTATATAATCGGATATTATTAGGATAAATGTAAATAAATCATATCCACAAAACAAATTGTATGTACAGCACACAATAGAAATTAATTGAAAATAGGAAAAAAAATAATAAAATGACAAATACAGGAAATATTGAATAAGGTTTAATATATAAAGAAAAAAGAAGCAGTTCAATACATTAAAAAAAAAATAAAATAAAGTAAACTTAATCTAATGAAAGTAAAAATATAAATAATTAAAAATGATTAAAATTAGGACATTTCAGAAGTGTTCTCTTCCTTTGAATTGATTACTAATGACAGTATTTATGCTTCCTACCAAAGCCATAAAGTACATTACGCTCCTCTTTAATAGTATCCTCCAGACGACGTAATTTCTTAGCAAGTGAAAAGTTTCACAAATTGTTATGATCCGAAACAGGGATCTTATCATACATCATGGGAAGCCCATGATGTATCTTCGTGCGGGCCAATAAGCCTATTGCCTACATTGTCGAATATTGAAAAGTATTGAAGTATTGAAAAGATTTTTTTTTTTGGAATATGTGGCCTATTCTGTAGCAGAGTCATATTATTACAAATCACCATTTTGGTTTCCGTAGTGGACACTTCACTATTCAACAAACAGACAGCCTTCTTAAGACAGCAGCAGAAGCTTAGGGAAGAAAAGGTACTGCCTGGTCAGCCTTCTGAGGTGTCCAACAGGCCTTTGACGTGATAAAGTCTGGCTGCCTGGGCTTTCATACAAATTTCATATAAATTGAAAAAGAACCTTCCTCAAACTTATATTATTCCTCGTAGCTACCGGAATGGGCGTATTTTTTCCAGGTTAAATATAATCAAGAATAATCTGCGTTCTTTGGTACTAAACCGGGGCTTCTGCAGGGCTTAATTTTGGGCCCTGTCTTATACTGTATCTTCAATGCAACCTTCCGGTTGATAATGGAGTCACTGTCGCTTCTTTTGCCATACTAAATTTGATTAATAAATTATATTTGCTAATCTATTTTCTTAACTTATAATAGTTTATTTATTGTTTTTTATAATGTTTGTTGTTTACTGGATGTTTATCTAAAATTACAATTTGAAGTATTTAAAAAAAAAAATAAGAAAGAAAAATTAATTTTAAAATGTTTAAGGAATTTCGCAATAATAAATTAATAAAAACTTTGATACACGCTCTAATTTTTAATGAGACATCTCAATCAATAGATATAAAGCAAAATACACAAGAAATCAAAATCTATTGAAAATGAACATTTTCATCGCCTCTATTTTTAACTAATCTTTTTAGTAATGATGTTTCATTAGTAGTTTTTATTTAGTAAAATAAAACCTTCCTAGAACGACTTTTTTGAGAAAATAGTAAACTTTTGATACTTTGATAGCGGTTAAAATTTTTGGTCACAATTACTTCATTATATACAACATTCTTAATGAAGCGTAAATATCTTTTTAACGCGGAACCAGATAACAATTCCAATTTTCCACATCAAACTTTTTACATTCTAAAATTTATTTATCTTTAAAAAGCAGAAATTGAAGTAAATATTTTACCGTAAAATTACATTGGTTTGAAAGAAGAAAATATGGTGCGTCAGTGGGGATATTACTTTCAGCAATTCTGAAAACAATTTGAGCGATCAAGAGAATTACTTTTAGTGGATCGCTAAAAATATTTCTCAACTTTTATCGTTTTTTCTCATTTCAGTTTAGTTAATTTTGTTTTATTGATATTCTAGTATCATTTTGGTACTTTTTTTTGTGTTTGATGCAATTCCTAAGAATAAAAATAAAAGTTTAATTGAAAAACTTTGTAACAAAGAATTATAATAAATAATCCATTGTTTAAGCCTTTACTTGCTAGAAATTCATCGTAACAAAAGACAGTAAACAAAGTATGTTATTAGATTTTCACAAAATATATTTAACAAAAATCACAACAGCTGTTTCGGTACATAGTGTCGTCCTCGGGTATTACGAAGAGCATATTAAAGCTAAAATTATATAACAACGAAAAAGGTAAAGATCAAAATCAAAAGAAATAAAATACAACAATTAAATGACAGTCATATTAGAAATCCTTTTATTACTGAAAAAACAAGATTTGTGGTTCTTTACAAATTTCTCATAAGATCGATCCGTCTATTCAGTACTTTATCACAAGAACCCACATTCAAGTTTGTAAACTCCTGATTATTAAATTAGAACTACACAGAATTTTCACATTTGAAAGCTTTTATATTATTAGATAAATGCAAATACATATTAAAAATTTTTATAATAATATTGCATTGAATTCAAAATAATACATTGGCTGAATAGAAAAACGGGACTAAGTTCTAAACTATTCTGATGAAATTAACTGGCGTTGTTTGGGAGTGGTTCTCAAGTGTGTAGACAAAAAGGATGACTACTAAAACCAATTATTAAGTGCAAGCTTTGCAATTGTCGAAAACGTAAAAATAAATTAATTTAGATCATTTCATCTGGAGTGAAGTGTTTTAATAAACGACATTTCAAATTAAATAAAGTTTGATTGTGACCAATATTATTGACGCATTAGCATATGTTGAATGAGACAGCAAACTTACCGATACATGGAAAGAACATGTACCCTTGCTATGAATCCGTATTATTAATTAGATCAATGCCATTTTGATTTTCGGTTGATTATGATGATATATATTCATCCTATATATTGTATAAATTAATGGAAAATTTTTCTACATTTGTTGAAATATACATTTTCTAAAAATTTTCTAGTTAATCGTAACTTCTTTTAAATAATAAATTAATAATTTTTTAAAAAATTAGTCCACCTTACCAACACAGAGATATAATTTTTACTCTTTTCAAGATCTTTCGGTTTTTTCTTTTTCAATCATCATCAGGAGATTAAAATATTACGTCAAAAATTAAAATTAACCTACTATGACTGATTGTCAACTGTATACTCGATCAACAGTATACTCAGGAGTATACTGTTTGTTGATTGAGTATCCTGTAGGAATTTGTCAACTATATACTAGTCAACTATAACATTCTCAATCAAGAGTACATTCAGGAGTATACTCCTGAATGTACTGTTGACAATCCACTTTACTCTTGAAAAAAGTAAAAATTATATCTTTTTAATATAAAAATTTTTTTAATTAGTATGTTATTTGTATACCAGCGGAAACCATTTTTAAGAAATTTATTATTTTAAATATTTCAATTTTAACCACTCCAGTAGGCATTTTTTATTAACAAATTCATAAAATTAAAAATTTAGTATTATTCTTTTAATTTTTCATCTTTATGGAATAATTACTATTTACATCATAAATCTTCGAATTTTTTTTACTAATTCCGAATGAATGTGTTACCCTCAGTTGTTTTTTTTTTACTGCCGTTTTGTCTAAAAGACTGAACGTATTTTTCTTATAGATTGCATTTTTACAAATTTTTAGTAAATTTCATCATTTAATCTTGAAATATTTAAATTATATTTTATATATTCTATTTTTATTCTTATTGTTTCATTGAAATCTAAAAAAAGGTTTCAACTTTTTGGTTACTAAAACATTTGATGTATCTTATGTTAACACTTCAAAGTATTAATTATTATAAATATATAATACGATAATAAATTAGTTTTTATTATTTTGCGTCATATTTTTTTCTAAGGTGAAGAAAACTGACCTCAAAAGTTTATGCTTTTATTCGCTATAAATTCAGTGCTGAAATATTGTATAAGCTACCGCAATGATATTTCTGATCTTTCTCGGAATTTTCTTTAGTTTAACGTAAAGTTATTAAACTTTACTTACTTTACTTTTATCAGAAGAAAAATAATAAAGATTATATGTCGTTTGTTTTTTTCTATTTATAAAAAAAAATCTTCTGGTTAATAAAAATCGTCAAAATAATTTATTTCATTGAAAGAACGAGTTTCAAAATAGCGTTGTCTTTTCGTTTGTAATATCCAACAAGATGCATAGTAGTGATTTAAAATCAGTCTGTATTTTCTAAAGAATTATGCTGGAGAGCGTGTGCGTAAATTCTATAGTGTTATGCAAAATAAAAATTACTACCTGATACCGTTTGTTATACAAATGTCACTAACATCAAATTAATGTTAAATGTTTTTCTTGTAAATAGCAACATGCATGTAGATTTGTTTTTCCATTAGTCTTGATTGACATTAGTTAACCGAATAACAAAGAAAAACATGTTTTGAGATTATTCACATATCATTATTATGATCAGATTTTTTTTTTTTATAATAAAATAATTTCATGAATACTTGAAAAATGTTGCTTCCTTTTGAGCAAAACATCTTACATTTCATTCGTAAACGTTTTTTTTTTGCATTTTTTTCTTCTTCAGTGCCCCATATTTAAAAAAAAAAACTTCATTACATTTATTTCTTGGATTATTCATCTTTTTAACATTTAACTTTAATTTCTATCTACCATCTGCAGCATGGGATTACACTTCATTCTAACAAAAAGAATATATTTTCTTAATGATGTCCTTTTTATAAATTTCCTTATGAACGTTCTTTATCTTTAGTACGACTCGTCTTATGATTACTCTTCTCGTTTTCCTCAATCGCATCGTTACTGACTTTAATAATGTACGGTTTTTTCAGTATGCTACTGAAATATGTTATATAGAAAAAGAACTCAAAATATGTAACATTAAAAAAGAAGTATACACTTCTTTTATATAGTACTTTTTTTGCATCTATTTAATTGGTCCTATATGTATGTTACATAATTTATTTTCTCACACTTATAATAAAGGAGGTTTCCATAGAGAGTGGATGTTATTAATGCATTACTTTCATCTTTAAGCTTTTTTAACAATTTTTTTCTACCTCTACTTCAATTTAGTTACTTCTCCAATTTAATGAAAATAGACTTAGTTTTATTTTGCTTAGTTTGAATCTTTTTGCACAATGCAATAACAGTGAGTATTACGAAAAGCACTAGCAATAATAATCAACTATATATTTTGGTATATTTATTCTAACATCGTTGTCTCTAAGCGTTGGAGGACGGGAAATCGGGATAACAGACGGATCGGATGAGAAGATGAAGGAGAGATGGATCGGTCTTCTCCTTATGTGATAACATAGTGAGACTTAATTGTTGAAAAATTCTGATTTATGTGTATATTTTTATGTTTATATATGCCAAGTATTTTATATGCCAAGTGAAGTATCGTTGTAGGTGTTTCCATCTCATCTACATTATCTACATTGATCTTCATTATTATATTTGCTATATTCATGTCTGTAATGTATTATTGTACTTCTTATGTCGGCAAGAGTGTCGGCACCGAAGGCTCGATATTGTAACTGAATTGACAAAGGAAATGGGCGGTACCTGATAGTTATGAAACGACGGGCATCCAGTGGAGCTGGTAATCACTTTTATTTATTAAAATTTTAAGGCATCATTGGATCATCGGGAGGAAGTTTAGAAAAAAAAAAATTTTATTTGAAGTTAATTTTATTTTATAATAATTTTTATGAAGAGGATGTGAAAACAGTAATATTTAATTGATACTCACAAATAGTCTAATAATTAATTAAGTATTAGTTTTTAATTACTTGCAAATTCATCTTTAATTAGTTCATTGAAATTCCTGTTTAACTTAATTGCTAAATAACTTTAATAGCTTTATGTTTAGATGTGGAGATGTGATATTTGCTACACTACAGGTGTATTACTACATCACTACAGGTGTGTTAGTGGAACATAAATATATTTAGTCTATAACTTACCGTTTCGTTTTAATTTCTTTAGATACCGTCATCAGTTCCGTGAGGATGCTAGTAATAATAACACATTATTTAGAGTTTTTTGAATAGGGGTTGGCCAATAGAGATTAATGTGAAATGTATTGATCGATTGTAAAATTTTCTACACCATAAGAATACTAAAATATTTTCATATAATACGTAACAAATATTATTTTAATTGTAAGTGTGTGGAGTTCTATAATCCTTCATGATTAATACATTAAATCAATAACTCTGAATATTATTTATCTTATAAAGTATCTTCCAATTCGTATTGTATTCTGATGCACTTTCATTTTATTGATACATGAAAATACAATTAAGACTAATTGAAAGACGAGAACTGGATGATAATTTTATGAGTTGATGAAATTTATAAAACTTATTGTAAATTTTGGATTTGGAGATTAGATGAAGATTATATAATTTTTTGTTCATTAAATCATTGAATTTATTAATTAATTTCGAATGTTTTCGCTTTTATCTTTATGGTTATTAGAACGCAGTGGATGATATTGTTCGTCGTAATGAGCTTAAAACGAATATGTGTGATGCAATATCCTCTATTAAAACAGAGGATTAAATTCATTGAACATCAAACAGTTAAAATTTATCAATAATGGCTTTTATTATCCTTTAAGAGTACCGTAAGGTCAACTTGTTATCTTTATCGTAAAACATGTATACATATTTTTAGAAATATAAAAGTTAAATTTTAGAAATTAATCAACTTAAATAATTTATGTTTGTTTACAATAATGAAAAAAAAAATCCCTGATTTTGAAATAGTTACTAATTATGCGTATAAAAGTAATGAAATAACAATTTTTATTAGTTATTACAAAGGTTAAATTAATTTTTATTGACCTTTATTACCTTGATTGAGGTAATAAATTGTTTTTAAAACTTTTACAAGTTAAAAACTGACTTAAATGAAAATTCTATACCTACAACCTTTTAACCCGTGGCCGTTATTTCAATTTTCTGTGGTATCATATTATTATTATTAATCTTAAGATGTAAGATAGATCAAATTTTCAATCTTAAAATTCTTACTCTATATTACTTTAAGATAGATTGTTGTGTTCTGTCTGAGACTCCCTAAATTTGAAATGAATATGGAGGAAATAACACCTCCTCCATATAATACGTCTCATCGCATCTTGTTTACATCAAAGCAGTTTCTCTAAGTGCATTTATACCAGTCCCTTAGATGTTTATTATGACATGTATAACATAAATAATCTGTCTTCTATCGATACGTCTGTTTACATTGAATATAGAGATAAAATTGGGACGCCTCTTACAATAAGTATGATCTTAATTTTCTTCTCTGTTTTTCATTTAAGTAGTTCACCTCGCAGTCTATTAGTCCATTAACATTTTTAATCTACGGGTTTACCTGTGATTGTACAAGACTACACTTCATTTACATTCATACACATCATCATCCCTTCATCCTCTGAAGTAATACCTTACGGTAGTTCCGGAGGCTAAACAGATAAAGAGAGTCTACGGGGTTTGAACCTACTGACAAAAAAATGACTGATAAAATCATTGTGAGTTTCTGAAATTAATGTACTTCAACAAGCAGACTTTGGAAGATGTCATTGTTGGTTAAAATAGTAGATAACATCCATGAAAAACGAAGTAACCCTACATTTTTGAGTCATTCTTCTTCAGAATAATTTTATCAAGCACGGTCCATTGGTATGATATTTAATAATTAAAACCATATACGAAAATTTTATAAATTTCATTTTAAGCATTTTCGGAATAAGATTCCATCGTAAGAAACTTAAAAATATGTCTTAAAATCTTATTAAAACTAAAAATTTGTTGCCATGTGTAAAATGCTTATCTAATGCTTGTCTACATAACGGACGACTTTTCATAAACGTGACAACGAAGTTTTGGTTTTAATAAAATTATGATACATATTTTTAAGTTCCTGATGATGGAATTTTACTCCAAAAACGCTTGAACTAAAATTTATGAAATTGTTGGTAAATAGATTTTAATTATCTCCCTTCTTCAGTCGCCATGTGGCTGTATTCACTAATGTATTATTTATGTTTATTTTCTCAATACTGATATATATGAATACATTTATATTACGTTTTCTATAATAATTCTTAAACTTAAATAATTCAATAAGCTTAATTTAATTCAAAGCTTATATTTTATTTATAATAACCCAAGATTCTATTTTAAAAACAGTGATGTTTATGTTAGGATACTTTATATCGGTATTAAAAGTTTTTAGTATCATAATTCGTCAGCTTATATTAATTTATTTTACATTTAATCTGTATGATTATGCTTATTACTGAAAAGCATAATGCCAAATTTACTGAAAAAAAATAATTTTTTAAAAATAAAACCTTTTAACTCTTTAGTCATTCGCTTTCTTGAAAGGTTATTCATTTTTTAAAGACGCTGATATCACGTCGTGTTACTAATAACTGAACAGGGATAATTAATTAATAGGATAATGATAATAGTATCCCATATGGGTTGTAACATTGTTTGTTATTATAATCATAAAATATTATGTATTAAATTAAATAATTCAAATTCGCTTTTAATAATTTAGTAGTAACAACGATAACTGATGATAGGATAATTATGGTGAATTTAAATATGATGAAATATAGTGATTTTAGTCTGCAAACACGCACTCAACGGGCTGATCTAGTGGTTAACGCGACATCGCAAATCAGGTGATTTCGAAGTTGAGCGTTCTTATGTTCAAGTCTTAGTAATAGTAGGTTTTTTTTAACGGATTTGAATACTATTCTATATACACCGGATCGTTGATACCGGTGTTCTTTGGTGGTTGGGTTTCAATTAACCACACTTTTCAGGAGTGGTCGACCTGAGATTGTACAAGACTATACTTCATTTACATTCATAAATATCATCCTTTTTCATCCTCTGAATACCTTACTACTGTAGTTCCGGAGGCTAAAGCTGAAAAAGAGAATCTGCAGATACGTATGTGTATTATAATATTGCATGAATGGAGTTTTGTAACCGGTCGCATTCTCGTGCCTCTTGCAAACATGTTAGGCAAATAGCAATAAATTATCGACATAATGTTGTTCTATGTCGCCATATTAATTTAAAAATTAATGTTAAGTTAAATTTAACCCAAAAACTTTTAATTGTTAATTTTTTAGATTTTGTATTTCTCTTACATAATTAAAAATAAAATTATAAAAAAAATTAAAAAATGTACCACAATGGTTGGGTGAAACTAATTAAACATTAAAAGAATTTCAACATACAGTTAATTAACTTACAATCTGATACACAGCCCCTTGTTTACAAATTATTATCATGATTTAATTTATTAATTTTCTTTTAGGTAGTTTTTCTAAAAGTTTTAACACTGTACATCCTACTTCTTGAAGCACTATGTTAAACTTATCCAGCTCTATTGCTCTGCAATATTCCAATAATAATAAATAGTTGGGAATATCATCAGAGAAAGGTTTTCAATTATCAGAATGTAGAAGAATTCATAAGAATGAAAAGGAAATCCTAAGTAGATCTTTTGTAGGGCAGAGTGATTTTAAAAGAAGATTGTAGTATAGCCGTAATAACATTGTAACATATATTCAATAAATGTCACATATAGTTTTATTCATTTAATTATTTATTTGGTCTTACTTCAGTGAAATTTTGTTTAAATTTCTGACGTTTACATTTTATTGCAACTTTTATTGCAAATTTAATTCCAATTATTGGAAAAAAATCCTACTTTCGAATTTCAATACTTTTTTACTACCATGCACATTTTTTAATTAAAAGTAACCTGTTAATGTAGCAATGAAGGCTAGGTAACATTCTTTTAAAATTTAGAATTTAGTTCCAAGCTTAATATTAATCCCTAAAATGAAGGCATCATTTGTAGGAAGGAGGACTAATAATCAGGATTAAAAACCTTAGGATTCATTCGATACTTGACGACGATAGCTTCAATCTACTCTTATAGTTAAAGAATGGTTAGAGATCTCATAAAGGAAATAGAAAATATTCCCATCGCTGAAGATTCCCATCAATGAAGAACTGTGGGAATTAAACCCAGAAGGATAATCCAGTGTGCATGAAAGCCTGTGACGTTTGGCAACCTTACCAAGCTATCAAGGTGACTCACCGTAGCGATGGTACTGCAGCCTGGGATTCAACATTATTACTGTCAAACGTAAAACAGAGAAAAGTCAGATGTTAACCATGAGATTAGGAACTCAACAATCTATGCCATTTAAATTCATATCCATTAATAAAAATCAAATACATTATAAACATATACATACATTTTTCTTGCAACTAACAACTGCTGTCTATTAATAGAAGTTAATAAGTTACTTCAGTTTTTAACAGTTTTTGATTTAAATCATATTGAATAATTTTAAAATTTAAAAAAAAAAAATGGAGTGAAGGACGAAACAATCATTTATTAATACGATTAATTACTAATATACCGATATTCGACTATATTTTATTATGATTTTATATGTATTAAAATTAATAAAAAATTAATGCAGTCAAATAAAGAGTTTTATTAATCAGTTAATGAAACTAATTGATAAAAAAGAAATATTTTAAAATCATTTTACACTGAATATAAATTAACTATCCATATTGATGTTAAAAGATAATGTGTCAATTTATCTAATGATTTTAATGATTAAGATGATTACTTAGTTGACTATCTGGTAAGATGATATAAAACATTAATTAATCATTTTTAACCAAATGAATTTATTTGGTTTTAAAATTACTAGGAATTTCACTATAAAAAGTAGTGGAATTTGTCATATTTTATTTAGTCATTATAATGTAAAATGATTGTAGTGTTTTTTTTAAACACACTAATAATTTAATTTCTCGGTTTAACTAACTCATTTAAGCTACTAACATTGTTGATTTTTACAAATTTGCGATTTATGTGCTTTTGAGAAGGCTTACTTCAATTATTTCAGTTAATATAATTAAAGTACATACAGGATTAAAATTTTTTAAAGAGATAAATATTGAAGTTAATTTGAGAATTCCTAGCGTTGATATATTTTAACAGTAAACAGAATATATAAAGTGATTCCTTTTAAGAAAACTACTTGAAAGGCTATTTTAGCAGAATTTTAGAAAGTATTACAGGTCAAAGTGAAATCAGATAAAACTGAAGAAAGTTACTTTACTTGCCATAGATTCCCTCTTGAATAATGTAGCAGTTATGTGAATATTTAGCAAGAATTTTATATTAACTCGTATCCTATCTCGTAAGTCACGTTAAATTCACATAGGATTTTATTTCTTACAGCTTTTGAATACGTTAATAAAATTTAAAAATATACATATTGTTTAGTATTAAAGTATATTAAAGCTTTTATATTCTGCAAGCAGAATCTTATTTTATACTTATTCTAAGAGTCATAGTAAAAGTCCTCCGGAGATAAACGAATCACAGATTCGCTCAGTATTTCAAATGTCTTACTTAGCTGCTTCCGATAGTCACGGTCTTTCTAATTTATTGACAAAGCACCATACTTTTAGTTTTTCATGCATCTATATTGATATATTAAAATGGCATTTTTTCAATAAACTTATTCTTATCAATCATATTTAAAATTTGTAAGATATGAATCATATGGTATTTAAAAAAATATCTTTGCTAACCGTTCTTTTTATTATCATTTTCTTCAGAATAAAAAAAAAAAAAAAAGATTAATTTTAATAATAATAACCTAACTGTCTAAATTACTGTTCTTAGGATAGGAAAATTATCAATTATTGATTAAATAATAACTATTTTACCTCTTTTTATTATTTTTATTTAAATAGATCTTGAAACGCTTTAATTAATCATGTCCTAAGCATACTTTGTAACTCTGAAGAGGTATAGATTATAAAAAAAAAAAAATTGAGTCAGATATCATTTGTCATAGATAATACACATGAATTATATATATGTTTAGTAAATTAATTTTTACAACTGTTTTTATATATTAAAATGTGGTGCATTTGTAAAAAAAATAATAAATAATAATAATGACACTTATCAAGAAGAAAAACTTTTTTTTTCTTTAACATAGTACTTTTACCAAAAAAAAGTGACTTAAGCCTGCTGTTGCTGTTTTTATTAAAAATTGTACCACTTAAAAGATTTCAAAACAAAATATTTTTCATAAAAATTAAAAATTTCCTTTACTTACTTTATGCATTAATTTATTATTTAGTTTTACGAAAATAACAATTTAATAACCTTTAATATCATGCCATTTTATTTCAAATGGATCTAAAAATTTTATCACTAAAATATTTTTTTTTGTAATTAGTAGCAATAAAATTTTACTTTAGCCATATTGATTTTTACGAATTTGGACATTTGAATAAAATCTTTTCAAGAAAAAAGAAATGTATTACTTGATTTACTACAGTATTCTTAGATCTTGATGGAGGTTTTAATAGCTACACCCCATAAACTGTCTGTGATCTTGCAATATATTTTATATTAGAACCACATAACCATGTAAATATTAGTTTCGCAAAAACTCTAAACCAGCCAGCCAGGCAGGGACTACAAACAGACGACATATTGCATTTTATCCAGGTGAAAATAAAAAAAATAAAAAAAAAAACTTTAAATGGTTAGGATAAGAATAATGAAAACATGTGTCAAATTTTTGGTTTTTCAATTTTAAAATATATTTCTAAAAATAAATAAAAATTGTGATGATAAACAAATTATTTATTTTAATTCCAATTTGTAATGTTTATTTTTTAAATATTTATTTAAAAAAACCGATTGAAATAACTTTCTTTTATCGTAAATGATTAATTGATCAGTTGTAATGGTCTGTAGTATTATTCATGCTATATAAATATTATTTATGACCTATGAATACAAATGTATTAATTAATATAATAATAAATTATTGCCTTTATTATGCGTTTATTAATTCAGAATATAATGAATAATTGTAATTTTTGTAAATTTGTTTATCAAATATTAAAGAGTTTCCGATAGTTACGTATTTTTAATATTAAATATAACATAAAAAATTAAAACTCTGTACGAGTTAGAAACAACTTTTATTAATGAAAATTTGAATTTATTTTATGGAATACCAACTCCACAGTTACGTAAAATATTTACTTCTTAATATAATAATTGAAAATATATTTATGATTTATAAATTTAATATTTAAAAGGACAAAAATAAGATTGTTGTTAGTTTCGTAGTAATACTCTTACTAGCCAACAAATTCCTACCGTCATACCGTCAATAAATTATTGCACATCAACATCATCAAGTTCAACCACAAATCTAGTTCATATTTATATTAACATTTAAAAAGGTATTGAATTTCTATAAAAATTTACAATGGGGAATTTTTAATTCCCAATCATTTTACTGTTTTTATGAGTGCATTTTTATTCCAATAACTGAGTAGTTAAAGAAATCCAGTGAGTCAATACAGAAGTGGTGCTTTTCTATTAATAATAATGTTTCACCAAGTTATCATTTTAGTTGTATCTGCGTCTGGCTGTATTAAAAAATGAATTACTTAAACATCTGCAATACATATATACTCACGCAACATTGGAAGTGCCCTGAGGTAGATAATCCCAACGTCCGGAACTTGCCGTCTACGTTCCACGTCCAGGGCGGTAACAGCTGTACATACGTACTTTTCATTATGCTGGCTAACGGGGCTCTGAGCTTTCTTTTTCTCGGAAATCAAATCTGGTCGGCCAAACTTCACCTGCAAGCCGCATTTAAGAACTGGTTTTCTCAGCCATCTGCAGTTACGAAATACTTTACTGATCATGGATACGGATTACACTGCCTTTAGAGCTGGCGATGTGGCAGCCAGGGTCGAAGTGATTGCAGGTGTAACGGAGACCCTTCCGGGAGACACATGCCTCCCGCTTTGGCAAGCATGTAGTAAGGTGCTCATGTATGTCGGTGCATGGGAGCCCTGAAAACCTTGGTTTGTAAGGGCCTGGAGTCAGTGCAGAGATTGCGCATCCGCTCTCTGCTACATATCCCGGTTTCACCTCAGTACCGGACCGGACCTCCAGGGTTGGTAGCCCTAGAGTGGGGGTGTACCCCGGCGGCGAGCCTTGCTACAGAAGGGAACATAATATCATGCAACTTGAACAATTTAGCGTGGCAGAGGGTTCACGAAAACAACCTAGTTTGGAACCAGCTATTTCGCCTGAGGCGAAACGGAGAAAGAGTGTTGAGACTGGAAGGTTTGATAGTGAGGCAAAACGGATACAGAGAATTCTGTACAAGAATGTGAGTGGTAAACCAAAATATTTGGTAATCACTAGAGAAGATGGCAATTTTTCAAAAATAAGCCCGTTTTTCATCGCCAGAGAGATAAACAATTGTGCCGGAGGTCCAATAAAAGAAATCCGTAAGACCTATAACGGTCTTCATGTAGAGACGGTAAATGACAGTCAATCATCTAAGATTCTTGGCCTGAAAAAGATTGGCGATTTTAATATAAAGGTAGACCCAAAAGGCACCCCAACACCTCAAAGGGGGTTGTTGTCTGTCGGGACCTTTTTAATTGTACGGAGCAGGAAACAGTAGAAGAGTTGACACCGCAAGGTAAGATTGACTGCTGAAGGCTGACCATGAGGAGAACGGCAAAATTCTACTACCTGCTTCTCACTTACTTACTTTTAACAATCGGACGTTTTAGAGAAAGTACGGGCAGGAATAACCGTCTAGATGTGCGAGCTTTTGTGCCGCAGCCAATGAGGTGTTTTAGATGGCAACGGTTTGGCCACACCGCTGTTTGGTGCGAAAGGCCACAAGTATGCATGTATGGCGATGAAATCCACGAGGGGGAACAATGCAAGGCTCCTCCTACAGTTAAATGCAGACGACAGCATTCATGCAGATGCAGAAATTGTCCCGCTTACAAAGACGAGGTTGCTGTACAGGAAGTTAAACCCTGCAGAAGGTCAGCTACTTTGAAGCAAGGAAAATCGTAAGCGCTCGCAAGCCTAGAGCAACAACAACTTATGTTCAAGCCGTAGCTGCAGTTCCTGCTCCTACATCATTTGACTCAGAGCTAACTCAGATCAGCTTCTGAGCTTCAGATCAGCTTCTGATCACTCTGGCTTCTATGATTGAAAGAATTATTGACACCAGAATGAACCTCTTAATCCTAAGGAGCTTGTAAAGCCTTCAATAAGAGTACAGGCTCCAGATAAAATACCGTCAAAGGACCAAAGTTCTCGCGAGATAAAAGAGGCAGTCACTAAATCAGAGGGCCTAGTAATCTTGCACAGTATTTTAGATGATGGCACAAAGAAAGTTGTTGATTCAAAGCCTTCAGAGGGAGCATTCAAGGCTCCTGAAGTTGAAATGGTCTCTAAACCACAGAGGCCATCAAAAGCCACGCAGGGGGGATCTGTTTCCCCCCTACCTGGGGCGGTTGCAGGTGCGGCTCCTATTATGGGAGTCTCCCAGGTTCCCGCCCCCTCCTCGGCGCCCGTACCAGGCGCCGATGCATGTCCTTCGTCGTCCGCGGTTTCGATGGCCTCAGATTCGAAGTCCATCTAATATCTGCCGGGAACGAAGCTGTTCGGCGGATGGAGAAAAAGAGTAAAAAAGGATGGCCGAAGGGAAAACTCAGGCTATAAATTGAAATAAAATAAGTGAGTCGATAATTCAATGGAACATCAATGGATGTTTGTCAAACATCCATGA
>JAAAKQ030013889.1:5038-18173 GCA_010016005.3 Zanna intricata
CTCATCATCATCTCTTTGTTCTTGTTTATGATAACGTTCCTGTCTCTGCTGTATCCCTGTAATTCTGTGCCTGCTGATTGTCATATCTACTACATGTGCATCTATTGTATCTATGTCTACTCTATACGTCCGTGTCTATTGTCAATGTCTGGGTCTATTGTTTTTGTATATGTCCATATTTATATTTATGTCTATGTTGATGTCCATATTTATGTCTATTGTTTATGTCCATGTTTATGTTTACTGTTTTGTATATGACTATGGCTATGGCTATTTACCTTTTATTATTTCTGTCTGTGTAGGGTATGTTCAGGTTTCCTGTATCCAAGTTCACTGGTCAGGAAGATTAGCTAGTGCGCAGATGGAGGACAGCCCGCTCGTCGATGGGCGGCAGCGATGAGTCACTGGGACTCCTTTATTCCAGCACCAAGGATATCATACTAAAGATCGAGTCACAGTGTAGTCTCCTCCACATTGAGCCACATATTTGAGGCACTGGCATAAATACCGAGTCCCGGCCCCTGAGCTGGGGACCAAGGTTGACCATGTTGACCTGGACCTCCCGCCTCAGGGGTTTGAGGCAGACGAGTTAAAAGATTCGAACTGGTGAACTGACCTGTCGTGTCAGACGTACTGCCGGTGGACGGGAAAGCACACTAGAGTAGACAACCCCCCGGGCTGTGCTATGCTTTATTGTGGGTCCTGCCCGGGGGTGGAGAGAAAAGAAAAAAGAAATGAAAGTAAATTCTTCATAGTATTGAAAAAATCGAGTAATAATAGGCACACCTACAACACAGACGTCAAAATTTTTTAAAATTAAATCAGAATGTCACTGAATCGGCCTTTTTAATTTTGATTTTCTGTGGTGTATATTACAAATATATATATCATATTTTTATTATGATGAAAAAATAAAGAAAAAATTTAAAACTGCTTAATGCAGATTTATATAATTTTATTTACGAAATAAAATTATTTGATGTTATCAGATTTGAACTACTTCAATAGGTCTAATTGTCTAAAAGATCACATGTTTTATCATTCTGCAAACGAAAATACAGTTAGAAAACTGAAATAAGAACCAAGTTAACATATTCGACGTTTATGTTTGAAAGCTGTAAATATATTCTATTGATTTAAATGACGAAAAAAAAATATAAGTAGTGAAATCAATACTTAATGAGAGGATAAAATTTTAATTAACAAAATAAAATTATTTCATAGTCGGAAATTCAGATATTATGAAACGATAAACGAAAACATCAGCAAATTTTGTATTGTCTATTTAAAAGGTTTTTACACTAATATAAAAACTTTATTTTAATTATTTCAGTGACCAATCGCTATTCATACTTCTACACGATATCAATAATGATTTATTTTGTTTTTAAAATTTTAAAATCTGAAATTTTTTTAAAATTGTTAAAAATAACATGTCATTAGGCCGTTCAGATTATTGGATTGTAGAGTTAAAATTTTATGAATTAATTTTGTTTTTAATTTTAAATTTAATGTATAATATATACATATATATGTGTGTGTGTGTGTGCGTGCGCGCGCGCGTGCACGGCGTGTGTGTGAATGAAAATCACGTAGCTGCTAATGCTAAAACCATTTTTAAATTATCTATAATTCATCATTTTCGCTCACCAAAGTAGGGAATTTTATGATTAAAAAAAATTAACCAATCTTTGATTCACAATTATAAAAATATAGGAGAATAACAATGATTAATCGTACGATCGAAAATATAGTGTAGTAGAATTTTTCTGTAGAAGGGATTTAATTTTTTTAATTGGCTCGTAGATCAATTGCAGAAAAATAAAATGATAGAGATACGAAATCATGTCTAAAAATTGACATCAGTGTAAAAATTTATCTCACGTGATTTGGTAAGAATAAGGAAATATAAGAAGGCTTTTGCTACAGTGTATCTCAAAAACTGAAATAATGAACCTTCTCTTCTGACATTGTGATGATATTGTCTTCCTTTTTATCGACATCACTCGTTAAATAAAATGAAGTAATCTTTTTTGTAACATTATTACAACTACAAAGGAAAACAATTCTGTGGGTACGTATTTAAGTACAATACTTTCTACATAAACAGGCTGGTTTTTAATATATTTTCTCACTCCCTTCAATGAAATAAATTTGAAATTTTTTTCTTAAACAATTACACAGTAATCGGTTACATTGGGAGCTCCCAATGTAACCGATTACTGTGTATTAGCAAACGTATTATAAACTCATATAGTTTAGGTTGGATTAACAAAATTAGGATAAGTTCACGTATAATTTTTCTTTTATGATCTTTGAGAAAAGATAAAAATATATATAGGAATTTATTAAGGTGAATAAGTTTTTTACTATTAAATATAATTTGAATCGATTACGAGTATATAGGATGAAGTTTTAACTTACAAAGTGAAATGAGTTATAATTTTTTTTCATAGACGAATAGTATCGGCTAAATGATTAAAGTGGCTGTCAGTTGATTTTATGTTTTATTATGTTTGCTAAGGCTCTATTGCTTACTTCCGCACCATTTCGTTTTTCAAACGCTTATACTAGAAATGCATATATTCAACAACATTCCCTCGAACATCACCATGAAAGTTGATGTCGAGGAGTGCTAACAAGGCTATTTTAAACATTATGTATGCTATCATTTTCAGAAATGTGATGGATGAATTGCAGTTTATCCAACATTGAGTGTTTTGTAAAACGAATTTCTTGCCGAAAGATTGATTAAGTTGTCAAATAATGTGCGAACTTGGTAATTCATGGTTTATTAGCATTATTAAATTACTTATGATTAAGTTTCATGTTCAATGATGTGATGAAAAGCATTACATTTATACAATACAGAATAGTAGGATATCGTAATAAACCTGGTTTGTAACGGAAAATATTATATGATAAAAGTATGAACGCACCAAAATTGTCTACCTGTTTGGGTAATTCTGAAAGAACACACAGTATTAATAAATACATACAAACAATAACATAATACAGACATATTAAAAGCAGCAATATTTTAAGGAATTTTTATCAAGGTTCTTTATACATCATATTTTTGGAATGGAATAATTTATTTTTAAATTTTTAATCTTTGGATAGTTTAAAGGTTAATGAATGTATTTTTACAGCGTCTTTGTGTCTTGATTCTCTCGTATTCATGCATTATCTAAAAACTTATTGTACAAAAATATAATGGAAATTTTGAAATACATGAGAAGTTCAACCAATATGATTACTAGAAAAAAGTTCCCTTTCCCTAGATAGTGCAGGTAAAAGTAAAAGTGAGTACGCTTCGTACTACCCAGTCATTTCATCAGTGACTTCTTAAATATGGAATAGATATTGAAACAGGTGGAAAAAGGAAATGTAAATTTATTTGATAAGGTCTTTTTATTACGATGAAGCACGGAAGTAATTGAATACCAACATTTAACTTCAAATAACTCCATTTGAGTTGGAGCGTAAAGCCCAAGATGAAAATTTTTACATTACTAAAATAAAAAAAATAAAAACCATAATAATTTCACAGTTGAAAAAGAGATAAATATTAAAAATTCAAAAACACGACTGCTGAAAAAAAAAACATTGCTGACAAACATTGCTCTCTTTTCCAGTTTGTTTCCATAGTGATTTTTTTTATTAACTAGCGAATAGCCGGTTGGAATTTTGAAAACTGAACGACTATTTGTAGAGATATTATATGAGCACCCACCTGAACCCACCCAGAGATTAAAATTATTAAATTTGTTGTCATGCGAAATGTTCAGGAAAGTGGCTCCCTTCCTGATCAACAAAGTAATAACGGGATCAAGTGGCTCACCAAAGAACATAAAAAAAATTAAGAGATTAAAAAGAAAATTAAGAGATTAAAAATTAAAATTAATCAAAAATTTAATCTGTGCTCGATGGGCTAAGAAAGGCCACAATGACACTGACTGCTATGAAGATAAAAATGTTCGAACTGCAGTGGTTGACATGCAGCCCGCTCCCGAGATTACTCAACTTTTAAAGAAGAAAATCAATTCTCAGAATCTATACCAAGCAAAAGCTATCTTTTTCAGCTGCACGTAGAGAATATAAAAAAAGAACAATCAACTTACGAAACCTGGTTAAACCGATGTAAATTTTGCACCACTACATCAAAACAAGCTCCTAGAAATTTAGGTAATCAGTAGTTCGGATCTTGCAATGAGCTAAAAAAACTTGATGGGAAGGAACCACCCCAATGCACTGAAGTTCCTTACAATCAAAAATACGAAAAAGAAAAACCGAATCACATACAACTAATATTTTATATATTTTCCAGCAATTCTAAATCCACAATCACCTTCAAGAGGCTATTCCTATGGTAGAAACGAATGTCTAATAGACAATAGAGAGAGTGGTAGAGTTGCTATTTTCATGCAAAAGGAGTTGTTGACTACAACTATACCACTAACTACCCTTATCCCTACTGTTGTAACGATCTCTATCACCTTAAACTAGCATATCTGTAATTTGTTTCTCTCTCCAAATTCTGAGCTCAATGCTCTAGAAATTTGAAATATCACACAAATCCCATAGCCATAGATAATAGTAGGAGACTTCAATAACCACAACTTTTCCTGGGGCTCATCTATCTGCTCTTCTCAAGGAAACATGATAAAATGAGTGAGACAAGCCTTGGACCTCTTTTCTACTGAATGATGGGTCACATTCATGTCCTTATGATCTGGTAAATTTTTCCAACATCGACCTCTCTGTATGCTCACCGAATTTACTCTCTCGTCATAATTAGTCTGTTTGTGGTGACTTTCAAGGCAGTGGTCACATGACAATTTTTGCTTTTGGTGTCAACCGCCAGGTGAAAAGAAAGCCACGGAGATGGATTGTCGAAAAGGCGGATTGTTATAGCTATCATAAAGTCTTCACATCATAGTATGAGGTGTTGTGGGCGCCCTTGATCAATTTTCCACTTTTACTCCATGATACTTGAGAATGCTAATAGCTATATCTCACAAACATCGGGAAAATCTAGATTTCCTTCTATTCCTTGGTGGAATGATGATTGCCAAAACGCTATTAGCAAACGATGGCTGGCACTGCGTAAATTTAACAGCAAATGAACATCTAAATTTGTACCGCAATGCTGGAGTGGTATGTTGTTTGGTATTCTTAGACGCTACGAGGAAGTCATGGAGAAAATATGTGGACATCATCTCCCGCAGCAGTCCCACATCTATTGTGTGGAAAAATATCCATGCAATGTGCGGATCACCAAAAAAAATTAATAATTCGCTTCTCATTGAGGAAGAAGAATTTCTTTCATCATTTTTGAAGTAGGGGCAACTACCACAGAAAATTCTTTTGCTTGGTTCTTTCACTTCATAATATAGCAACGAATTTCAGAGGCAGAAGATACACAAGTATTATTGTTGAACACTGGTGATTCTGTTGATGAATTAAACGCTCCAATCGCATTCAACCGAATTTTCACATACACTTAAAACTCACTTGACACCCCCGCTGGTTCTGACAGCATTAGTCTCGATATTCTGTCACACCTTTCTCATTCGGCATTACACCTATTGAATATTTATAATGGTTTATTCTCTGCACGAATTTTTTCAGCTATCTGCTAAAGACAAAGCAAAACCCTCAAGCTACCACCCTAATACGCTGACATGTGTTTTGTACAAAGTAATAGAGAGAATGGTGAATCGCAGACTTACATGGTGTTTGGAGAGACATGGTCTTTTATCTCCAGAACAGTGTGGTTTCTGACAAGGACGATCTTCCATTGACAATTTGGTGTCACTGGAAACACCTACATAAATTGCTTTCCTACTTCGCCAACGACTCGTCGCTATTTTCTTCGATATCAGAAAAGCGTACAGTCTGGCGACGTGGTATTCTAAACACCCTCAAAGAATGAGGAATCAAAGGCAACATCATTGCTTTTAAAAGAATTTTTTTAAATTACCTAATTTTCCGTCTCCATGTTGGAGGTTCTCTCTCGGGTAGCGTAATCTTGGAAAAAGCAAGTGCATTAAGTACCACCTTGTTTTCTATAGTCATCGACAGTATTTATAAATATGTGCAGAAACCTGTTTCATGTTCTTTATTTGTTGATTATTTTGCTATATACGAGTATATTATGTCCCATTCAACAGAGAGAGAGATTAGTACAGAACACTATATCTCGCTTTGAAGCTTTATCCAAGGTTATCGGCTTCACATTTTCATCTGAGAAAACAAAGTGTGTAGTCTTTTCCTGCCAAAGGGACCCCTTTATTCCGCAAATCGTTCTCAATGGAGAACTAATTCCCCCTCTCCTGATGTCACAAATTTATTTGTGACAGTTTATTTTTTGATAGCCGCCTTACGCGAGTCAAACTCATCAAAGCATTAAAAACCAATGTTCCAAACTTTTAAATATGTTGCGAGTCCTTAGCAATACAAAATGGGGTGCCGATCGGTCAAATATATTGCTTTTTTATAATTTCTTAGTTCGCTTCCATTTAGATTTTAGTTGTGTCAACTACTCTTCAGCGCGTAATACATTTCTTAAAAAGCTGGATGCTGTACATCATCCTTTCCTTAGATTTGCTACAGGTACCTTTAGATCAAGTCCTGTGTAAACAACCTTGTTGAGTTGGTAAGCCATCACTTTGAGATAAACGAAAGCAGGTTTTAGGCATCTTATTTTAACAGTGTTAAGGTACAGCCAAATCACCTGGCTTTTGACTCAGTCTTCTAAATTCTTGTTTTCAAAGATATGAGGACCGTCCGCCATGGGACTACTCATATAGAAAAATTTGTTGTGAGGAAGTAGTCTTCTGCTAATTGCGGATAGGAAATACGAGAGCTACACACGGGTATATGATGTCAACAGTAAACGCATCAGTATACATACGACGCAATTGCCACCTGACTATGCGCCACATCCTTGTGGATTGTGTACATTGTGCGGTCTTGCGTCGTAAGTTTAAATTACGCAGGACTATTTATCGAATGCTAGGCATTGACAAAGACATTTTAAATCGGGTAATTTTATTTCTTTGACATACTATTTTACATAGTATTTAAACTTATTTCAAGATTTAATATTTATTGTTTTGTTTAATTTCCCTTATTTACTGTTTTTAAGATTTTATCTAATATTTTTAATATATTAGTTTGAGTATTTTTTGTATGTTTTAATTTTGTATTTTAAGTTTTTTCGGGCGTCGGCCTCCGTGGGGCGAGTGGGGTAGCGTCTCGGTCTTTCATCAGGAGGTCCCGGGTCCGAATCCTTGTCAGCCATGGCATTTTTTACACACGCTACAATTCATTCATTTCATCCTCTGAAGATATACCTTAACGTTGGTTCCGGAGATTAAAAAAAGGAAGTTTTTTCGGGCGATGATAACGTGAAAAAGTTTTTCATTCTCCCAAAAAAAAAAAACCAAATAAAAAAACAAAGTATAAATAAATAAAATTAAAAGAATACATACTAAAAACATTACACTTCTTTTACGATAGTCGTGAAAAAATAATAAACTGATAATCACAACTTGTTTAGAAAAAATGTATCAAAAAAAGAAAATTAATATTATTAATGCAAATAAAATTAAACCACTTTTATTGTTGAAAATTATAATGTTTAATGAAGATACAGACCATTACAATTTTTTAATTTCTTTGTTTTTAATTTGACTTAGGAAAGATACATTATATATTTTATATTTATAAAAAATTCAAAAAAGACGTTTATTGAGTTAAGTTCTGATTTTTCTTTTTGTCTCATGTAATAACTGAAAATCCACCTTTTTTTACTATAGAAGTCCTGAAAATTACTAAATAATTTTTATGAATTATAATTCGCTTAAAATTCATCTGAATTCATTGTAGTTAAAAAAAGCAATTGAAAGTTTAAAAAAGAAATTTTGTTTCCTACCTTAGAGAAAATTTAATTTTTTCGAACGTTATTATTAGAGATCAATTATAGAGTTATATTTTCTCTTTTCAACCAGAATGTAACTATAAATTCAATGAAAAATTTAGTATAAATATTTCTTTCCATTCAGAAGTTATCAACTAAATCTAATAGAAAGAGCAGCAATCGTAATTGGTTATATTCAACAGTATGTTAAGTACTTTTATAATAACGGGCAGAAGTACGCTAAACGAATACTGTTAGTAACAGTTGGAAGTGAAATATCAAAGAGAAAAATGCTTATATAATAAGAGAGAACATACTTTGTACGGTTTACATATTCCATACTAACATATTATGTTTAAATTAATTCTAAAGAATAAATGTAAAATCAAAAAATTAAATGAATAAATTTCAAAAGGATGTATTAATTACAAATATAGGTATTAACATATATGAATTACTATAAAAAATATCCTTAACTGATACTAATTTAAAAAAAAAAAACATAAAATCACTGGTCATCGCTTTTGACCAATCAAACAGAAGTTTAAACATTATAAATATAAATTAAATTGCTAAAATTCCATTTTCAGAAAACTACCATGTCCTTCCAAAAAGAAGTTCAAGAAAACAGACAGCTTGAATATTTAACCGCCATAATTTTAATCATATTTAGACAATATAAACGTGTTTTAATTTTTTTAAAAGCACAAAAAATATTTTGGAATATAACGTTTTAAAAATTAATTTATAAAATATCATTCTATAATGACTTTTTGTGCAAATATTTTTTAATTACCGCTAAGGAAGTAAATTTATCTGATATAATTATTTTTTAAATTTAAAGAATTTGAAAAAAAAAATTGCCATCTAAAGTGTAATATATAAGATAAAATTCTAGCAAAATGTTTCTTTATTCTAATTTAAATTATTTTCGTATGAAAAAATATCCTAAACTACAATTAATATTTTTACGAATTATTAATACATACCAATTTTTATAATTATGTTGTTTTTTTCAATGATTTGATGAATTAATGCAAATTGACTAGAATTGATAACTGTGAAGTTATAATCTAAACTTTTAAAAAAAAAAACTATTATCTTGTTATAAAAGTTGAAGTTCTTTTGATAATTTTCATCTATTATTCCGAAATAAGGAAGTCAAAATAACAAAATTTGAAGTAACAATGAATATTAAAAATTGGTGAGTTTCAACTGGCATTCAATTTTAGCTTAAGGTAAGTAAGTAGATTTTGTTAATAACACAAATCATAATACCTCTATTTATGAAGCAGCTTCTTCTCCTTGTGATGTAAATAAAGATAGTTTTCTTTAAGGATGTATTTAAACCATTTAATAACACAAAACATAATCTGGTGGATATTTCGTTCCTAGGTTAGAGACTGGGGAAAATGTAAAGGATAAGGCTGATCTGAATTTTAGTTTTTTACATTAAGCATAATGTACTATAAACATATAAAAGAGCATATTATCTTAAAGCTCGTATTCTTAGCTTGTATAAGCTTGTATCTTAGATATTGTATTACAGCATCTTTTTCTTATAAATTCCCACAAATGAGAAAAGACCATACCCAGAATAAAAAATCAATGGTTTGCTGAAAAGGTACAAATTAAGCTTTATTAATTATGGAATACAATAAAGAAGGTAAGAAGGTGATTCTGTTTGCTTTCCAAAATATGTTTGGTTTAACAAGATGTTTCTAGATTTCTAGTTTCCAGATATTTTCATCAGTAGATTATTTCATATGTTGGTTTATAAAAAGTAATGAAACAAATATAAAAGAATTGTGGGATTCATAAATTTGTTTTGATCAATCACACGTTATATGTTGTATTTTTAAAATCGATTGACTATCGGCTTCCTCATTTTGATTTAAATGTAGGAAATTTCTACCAGTAATTTTTAATTTCTATATTTTACTTACTACCATTTTAGAAAAAGATTATTAATTTATAAAAAAAATGTAAGTAATGCCATATTTTACTATGAATCATACTCTTTCAGATGAATCCATTTACTATTAGCAGATTAATCAATCCTGACAGCCAATTCAATTTTGACCAATGAATTTTATTTCGTAATATTCAGTTAAGTATGTATGACTACACGAAATCTCCTTACCAATGAAACATTAAAGTTAGCTTCAATAAGAAGAAAATCAATCGTACCTGTATTATTAACCATTAATATAATAATTTAAAAGTTTGAAATGACAATACAGTACTTCTCTGAAAAATTTTTTCATTTAAAGTTTTTTGAGACGCTCGTTAAAAAGTATGTAAAGACACAATGAGAGTGAAAGAGATGTCAATAACAATTTATCATTTTTTAACATATTTTTAACAATCTTTTCAAATCCACATAACTTTTTAACTCCAAGTTATACTTTATCTATGAAAGCCTCCTAGAAGTGAATTGTGAATGTTTGTTTATGTACTTTAGCACTATTTATTTCTCGGTTTTCAAAAAAAAATTGTAATATTTTTCGGATAAAATTGTTTATTTTGGAGTCAGTTGTTAGTCAAAATCAATCGTTTTTCTGAAAGATAACCTGTAGAGAAATAGAAAGAAGTACTTAAATAAAATGAGGAACGAATGTTAGGAAAACGTCATTAGCTAAAGTTAAAAGTGTATATAACTAGAGTAATTTAACAAAAAAATTCATCAAACTTAGCCTGCTTGATTATATTGCTCTTAGGAATGTTTTCAAAAGAAAAAAAAAGGTTTTGTAACGAATTTATATATAACGTTTATTTTTATACGTATTTCATCAGTAGGATCAAATGAAATTTGACACTTGCAATTAGTGTTAAGTCTATATACACAAAAAAAATAAATAAATAAATAAAAAAATTCAATTAGTGACTAATGATAAATTGGAAAGTATACAGATTAGTATATTTACATTTTAAGTACAGTTTTTGAGCAAGGAATAATCATTCAAAATATTTGCAACTATGAATTTCAGTCATATGCATTTCAAACACAAACTTTAGAGACAGGACATGCCACCGAAATGATTTACCGCTATCAAATCAGTTACTGCTTAAATTTAATTTGAGGATCAATGTTAGACTGTAACTTGAAGATAGTATAGAATACTTCGTATAATAAAGAGTTAATAACTTTATACGGAAATTTGGTTTCGGCCAATATCAAATACAAAAATAAACAATTTTTGAACACATTTAATAAATTTTGAAGTATTATTTTTTTTAATTTTGCAATTTATTCTAAACATTTACTAAAAATTAACTGTTTCTATAATTTTATTTTAACTGTTTTTATTTTGTTTATAATTTAATTTGTAACTGTTTAACTTAATTATATTTAATACCATTTTTATTATTGTTATTAAATATTTATGTGTAAAAATTAAAAAAAAAACTTACATCTCAGAAAATATGGATTATTCGAACATTAAACACTACCGGTTGTACTACTACGTATATTACAGGCTGTAATATTTTTTACTAATATTATTTTTTATAATTATTGTCATTCATTTTACGCTTTCATGCTTTATTGTTGACTGTTGTCAGTTTAATTTTTTATTTCAATTAAAAAATATACGCTGTACTTAACAGAAACCAACTTCATTATTATTAATAACTAAAGTTAGAATGAGAAATATATTTTATTTTAATACTAACCGCCTGGGCCAGCTTCATTGTCTCGGCAGTAGTGTTTTCGTGGAGTAAATGATTTATATAAATTATAAATCTAAATTATAGATTTAATCTAAATTATAAATTATCTAAATGATTTAGATATTCTATTCATTAGCCATGAACATTATTAAATTAATTAAAACTTATTTTGACTTGTATACATGATACCAGTGACACCGCATGGATAATCAATAATGCCGCCATATAATAAAAACAAAGTAAAATATAATACAGTAAAATCAAATAATACATTAAACTAGAAATAAATAAAAATATTATCCCCCCAGATATTAGGTAGTTTGTAAATTATTTGTTTGTCAGGCGATTCTCATTTGAATGAATAAATTTTTTGTGAACCAACTCTTGAACAAGCCGCGTATAATTGACCGTGACCAAAACAACTATTTTTCATCAGTAATTCAGCAGTGTTTAGGGGTTATCCTTGTGATTTATGGATGATCGATGCGTATGACATTCTTAAAGAGAATTGCAAACGTTTAAATTGAAATGGAAGATTGGTTGAAATTATTGGTATCCATGATATGAAAACATCTTCTATATTTTTTTTAGTAAGAAATATTGCTTCTACGATATTTCTTGATGAATTTTTGATATTAAGTCGAATGCCATTGCAAATTTTCGGGGACTTCAGATTCCAGTAGACCAATGGTGTTACGCTGGGTGGCTGCACATATCTCCATCCGCTGCATACGGCTCCCGCTAGAAACAGTCATTTGACAATTTAAATATAATTTTATTTAATTTGTAAGCGTAGATTATTTTAATTAATTTTTTTAGTCATGAATATAATCAAATTAATTAGGACTTTTTTCGACTTAAATATACCTCGTAGCCTGGAATATTGATCCTTTCAACTTTGGATTTTACATGTTAAATAATGTGACCGATACATACATGTAGGAAATAATTTTATTTTTGTATTTTGCAAGTAATAAAATACTGCTCTGGAAAAGTTTGGTTTCAAGCAAGATTTGGTGTTCCTATAACGAAGTTCCAATCGAAAGTGTTTGAAAAATAACACGTAGTATTACTCATACAATAACATACAATAACACGTAGTATTTTTATACGGATTTGAATACTAGATCGTGGATACGGGTGTTCTTTGGTGGTTGGGTATTAATTAACCACACTTCTCAGAAGTGGTTGACCTGAGATTGTACAAGACTACACTGCATTCACATTCATACATCATTCTCTGAAGTAATACCTTACGATAGTTTCGGAGGTTAAACAGATAAAGACAGAGTACTCAGAATCTGATTAATAGAGAAACAAACAAAGCTAGGCTGAGTTAATCTGAAGTAAATTCTTTTTCACGTAAAAATAAATAAATAAATGTACGTTTGTTGGATAAAAAGATTTTAATATTTACTATAGAAAGTAGTATTCTCTTCTTTAAAAATAAGTTATTATCTAAATAAAAATAGTTGGACATTCAATGAAAAGAATTTTTTTTTTATTGTGTACATTAATCTCCCGTTCTTATCTTCC
>JAAAKQ030013911.1:2801-15703 GCA_010016005.3 Zanna intricata
AATAAAAAATATTTCATGATATGAATTTTTAAAAATAATGTAAATA
This sequence comes from Zanna intricata, assembly GCA_010016005.3. NCBI lineage: Eukaryota > Metazoa > Arthropoda > Insecta > Hemiptera > Fulgoridae > Zanna > Zanna intricata. The sequence continues at coordinate 2,848 of JAAAKQ030013911.1, forward strand.
TGTAAACACAGGATTTAATTTATGTTTTCAGTTATTAATTTCATTCATAAAATGTTAAATACTGTGTTCAGTCTTTAGCAGTTTGGTTTTAAGTTGTTCACCTGATACATAGCTACGCAACAGATGCTGGAGGTTACATATGCAATGTTGCATGCTATGTTATAAGTGGACTAGTTTAGTGGAAGTGAAGAGGTATGAGGTTCTAACATTTAACTACCAGAATAAAAGTACAAATACAAGGTGTAAACTTAAAAGAGACCCATCACTCAATAGTTTATACTAAATGCATATATTGGAGTGAGATGGGTATTGGAAAAATGTTGGTACAACTGGAACTGGAATAAGGATTGTTTATTGCATGTATATTTCAGTATTGCTAGTCTGTGCACATTCGAGTCCTTGGCTTTTGAACAAGGTTGTGTAATCATGTGGTGTTGTTTGTTAAAATGTGGTTAACAGTAAGAAGAATGTGTATTCATGATGTAGACTTATTTAGAGATGAAATATCATGTTATGTGTAGGTGAAAATTCAGGAAAAATTTGAAAAGGAAGCACCAGTGAAAGTGTTATTCAGAAGTTAGTTAAAATATTTTGTGAAACAGGTCCAGTGCAGAAACATGCCTGACATAAGTCAGTTTTAGCAACACAGGTTCTATAAATCATTAAAGTGACAGTTACAAGATCTCCTCATAAATTTTTATGAAGACTAAATGGGGTAAAAACATTTCACAAGAAACAGCTCACACTGCAGTCAGCACTGAGGAAATTGCTGAAATTTGATCTGTATCGAATGCAGTTTTTCCATAAGCTAACTAATGCAGATTAGGCCTAAAACGGGTTCACTACTGTAAATGGTTCAAGAACTTTAATAGAGGCAACAATGGCATTTTTGATTCAGTGTTCTTCAGATGAAGCATGGTTTCACCTTGGTAGGTATGTTAAGTCAAAACTATCAGACCTGGGATACTGAAAACCTGTAAATTTTCTTTGAATCTTCTCTATACTCATACAAAATAGGTGTGTGGTATGCAGTTGTGATGGGCAAGAAATAATAGGACTCTTCTTTTTTTAAAACTGTGGATGCTGCCATCTACCAAGAAATTATAGAACAGTTCATAGCCTTACTGCAAGAGGATGATCATGAGTGCTGATTGCACTGGGACAGCACCACTTGCCATTCAGCTCACTCTATTACAGACATGCTACCAGGATTCTTTCGATGGAAGAATCATTTCTAAAGGTTTATGGCCAACAAGAGTCCCGGAAATGATTAGTCTAGACTCCTTTCTATGTGGTTATTTAAATTATTTATTGGGACAATCCACAAACTCTGCAGGAATTGAAGACAACTATTACCATTGCCATCCAGGAAATAGGCACAGTACAGCTAACAAGAGGAGCCAGGAACATGGTCAATTGTATTGTCAAGTGCATACAGTGAATGGAGATTAATTTCAACATCTTCTGTAAATTATTACGTAAGTGTTTGCCAATAAACTAAACTAAATGATGGAACCACTTCTAAATTGTACATCTTGTATTGAAAGTACAATGGTAGATGTCAATAACAAATAAAATACAACTAAATCATTTGAATAAAATGTTGATACACAAGTACTAGGAATCATAAAATTTTTAGATTATAAATAAATTATATTAAGTCTCATGTTACTGCCCTCACAAGATATTACTAATATTATTTGGCTAAGTAACCTTTTATCCTCAACAACTTTCAAAACTAACAATATAATGCTTTTAGTATAAATTTCATTATTTAGTTTAATCCATGAAAATAAGAAATTATGGCATATCAAGGCTGCATAAAATAATTAAATGGGTTAGGAAAATACACGTTCCAAGAAAATCAGGACTGAAAAAGCTATAACATAAACAAGGGTTGTATATGTTTCACTGTACCTATTAATATTATTTTACATAATTTTTTTCTATAAAAACATATACTGAGAAATAATAGTTACCCCTTCTTGTGGATCAAGTAACAAAACTTTCTTCAATAACAACAACCATTTTTTTTTAATTTTTCTTCTCTCTTGTTTTAAATATGTCACTGAAAAATAAAAAAATTAACTTATAAATGTTTGTAAACTAGTAAAATGTTTTCATAAAAAAATTTTATGTTAGATTTTTACTATACCCCGATTGATCTTCCAATAAGATTTAAAGCTTCTACCACTTTTAGAAGTAAAATCTTTTAAAAAAAAAAAAAATGAAAGAGAAAAATTTTATAATGCTATTAACTCATCCTATTACAAAATGTTACAAAGAACAGTATTGTTAAATTTAAAAAGTATCGCATATAGACATCAAACCAGATGCAATTAAATATTTTACTTTCTTAATTATAAGATTCACTAATTCATAGAAATTAAGAGTATGGTATTATTTGAATAAAGAGACAAATTTTCATTATTAATAAAATCTTTATTCTTTATTTTTAATAACTAAAAACATTTTCCAAATAATTGTAAAATCAAGCTGAACTACTTCTATGATGTTCCTCCAAGTATCAGATACTTTCTATATCCTGGAAGAATTCAAACCAAAGTCAAAATTCCAGAAAAAAAAATTTGTGCAAAACAACTTAAAATTCGAATTTTCTCTAAGACCTATAAATTAGCTCTATAAATTAGATGACCACTCAAGAAGTTTAATAATTAATTTTACTATTTTCTGTTCGTGAATGAAAACCATCTAAATAAAAGTAGAGCATAGGTTTACATAACTAAATAGAGGCAAAACTTATACTGTAAAGAAATAAATCATCTAAAGAAGCATAAAATTCAACAAAAATTGTAAATTTGATTAAACTTCAACAACTTGAGTTTTTTTAAAACAATTCAGCATAGTTATTAAAAACTTATCTAATCATGTTTTAGGTATATTTTGTTACTCATAGAAAAACAAAAAGTACGCCTAACAAAATACCTGGCAGAAATAGTTACTGCAAAAGACAAATTTAAAAAACCTAGCATTAAATCTTTTTAAACCAATAGAATGTATTACCCTATCACAAAGTCTAGCAAAATAAATGAGAAGTAGATGGTAAACGGAGTTATTCATCAATACACATCTTTTTCAAAATAAGACATTTATTCACACAAAAATCAAATAACCTCAAAAAATATCTCCTGTCCGTCCGATTTTTGCAATGTTTTCACATTTGAAGGCGCATGTACAAATGAATCAGATAATTTATTTTTTGTATTCCAAAGCCAGTAACATTTGTTTTTTTTTTAATGTACTCTTATCCAAAATCTTAACGTTACTCTACACGTACATAATCAAATAAGCTATCACCAGGACACAGCTAAACAATCAATGTGACCAATATAATTTTTTTGTTCAAGGTTTATGTTATCTGTAATAAAAATACATAACTAATAAAATGTATCTGTTACTTAATCAGTTAAAACCTTTTCAGACTGGAAAAATTATAATTTTAATTCTTATTTGTAAGTATAAGTAGTATAGAGAAATTAGAAAATAGTAAATTATAACTTATCATTCCAGACTTATTGAAGGTTATTAGTAATGAATTAGTGCCTTAAAACAATTGTTTCATACATTTATCTAGTTATTTATAATACAAGTGAAATTTTATTCACGAAAAAACCATTTAGGTGTGACCTACATAACGTTTCATTAGTTTATTCTACTACCACAATATCATACCGGCAGTGGCAGTATCAGAACGAAATGTCTGCTATTGTAAATCTGTCATTTCGTTTAGTAAGTCTTGTTATTAGAATGTGTTGAAGTGTAGTTTATCTACTGACGGTATTGTTTTTTACTCAAAGGTAAATTTTATGTTACAACTGTTATTTTATCTGTTTTACTGTAAGTAGCAATGATAACAATTTTACAAGTGGGCGTTTGATATAAATCGGTGGCGCCTGGATTTATTTTAAGTAGGCTAATTTACTGAATATTAAAAAAAATGCATTTCATTTATTTAAAATTAATTAGTTTCTAACGTTATATATGATGTAGTGGTCCGTTAAGGAGTTGTATTTGAATTCTTATCTCTGGCTGACACATTCTGTCTTTATTTTGTTAAACGATATATTTTCATTTATATTAGCTTGTTTTGACGAGGGATTATGTGATAATTTTTTGTTTGCTAGAGCTCTGTATTTTATTTATTTTATGTATTATATTTTAGATTTAAGGTTGGCTTTTATTATTTAGTTGCATAGCATTATGAGTGTTATGATGTACAAATTTAAATATCTTTTAATCAGTTATTTTGAGTACAAAAATTTATTTTTATATAAAAATATTAAATTTTGAAATTTTATTTTTAATTAATTAGTTATTGTCGGCTGATCGTTTCGTTTTACAAAAGTTGTAACTGTAGTTATATAATGTTCATAATTTCACAAATAATGGAGCCATATGTTTAATATAACTTATATTTACAAATTAGTACCTGTATTCATATGTTATTCTGCATGGAAAACCCATAATTTTCGCAGGCGTGTTTAATTTCTTTCATCCAAGATCATTAATATTAGTAATTTATTACTGCTTGTAATACAGATGTAGATTGATATTTTACCTCCTAATTTTTTTTCTACAAACTTTTAAGTGTAATCCTTATACTTTTTAAGTCTTTTTTGAATTACGTTTTCCAAATTTGATTTTTCCATTTTCTCTTTTTTATATATATTTTTATTTAAATAAAATCATTGATTGTTCTATTATGATTTTATGAAATTTAACTGTTATAGTGATGAAGTCTCGGAAATGGTCAGTTTAAGTATCTACAAGACTACATCTAATTTATACATCATAGATATCATCCTCATGCCATTAGACCATGGGGGAAGTGGATTGCTTACCCACTTCCCTCATTGTTAGTTAAACAGATTGCAATGTGGACATAAGGAATACATATTATAGTAATGTGATAAAAAATTTCATCAATATAAATATGGCCCCTTATACTAAATTATTTTTCCTGATTAATAAGTATCACATTTATGGGATCGGGTTAGCTAGTATGCTTGTTGATAAAGTATTTTTTATTTTAACAGTTAAGATGCTTAATTTTAATATTCATAAAATAATGTCTCAATTCTTTTAAATATTTTACTCTTTTCTGTCAAAATGACATTAAGTTATTCTGTTATATTATTTTTTTTTTTTTTTTGCTATAATGTTATTTCATTTTGATCACTTTTTAAGTGTCTACAATTTTGACTCGCTTGGAAGCATATTTACTGTTCATTACCGAATCAGAAATGTATGCAACTTCAATGTTTTTAATCTTTCAAACAGACAGGCAAAATATTTGATAGCTTTTCTTATTAAAGAGAATATTATCCCATAAAATAGTGCAGCCTACTAAAAAATTAACCAACACCTAAAATATAAAAAAGTTCATTAAAACTGAAAACGAAAGAATTGTGATGTGCAATAGATGATAGAAATTTTGAAAAATGTATTTTTCTGTTAGGTTTAGGTTGAATTTTTTTTCCCTAGTTATTTTGATATTTTTTAATAATTTTAATTCTGGTATCACTAGAATGTATGTTTAGTGTTAAGTTTAAAACTTAATCTTGCTAATTTAAAAAAAAAAAAAAAATTAAGAAATTATAAATAAATAATTTAAATATTAAAAAAAGTTTGTTATTACTTGTTTGAAAATGAATAATGTGAATAGAAAAAGTATATTATTCTACTCCAGTTACGTGTTTAATTAGTTAAAAATTTGGTCACATATTTTTTTTTTGAGTTCAAACTTTTCTTTTTAATGACTGCCATTCAACATGATAATTATTAAACATTTTTTGGAGGGGTATTGTTTGCATATTTTTTACTGTTGTTTATTTTTAAAATTAGGATTAATCTTTAATTCTAATTTTTTTTGTGGTGGGGGCTTTAAATCAGAGTTTTGCCTCAGAACCACAGTTGCTTAACTTCTTTAATGCATAGGAATCAGTTCATTGAGCATGTATCTCTAGTTAGCATTTTGCTTAACTGTCATTTTCATAATTTTCTAAGTTGCTATTCCTTAGAAATTCCAAGTATTGCAGTACCATTAGATCATGTAAGACATGCAGCTTAGCATCTTAAATACTAGGTGCCCTTGTTAACTGTTATATACTCGTACATTAATAGGAAAAAGGTGGGACGGAGTGAGGTAATGTTTAATTAATTATTTATTCAATCAAGTAACTACCAGATGATGCCCAGTTACAGTTAATTTTCTTTTATTAAATTGATAAATTAACTTTCTTATCGAGTGAAAAATGTCACGTCTTGCTGAGATTCAAACCCAGAAGATTCTGAATCTTATCTTTTTGCTACAGAGATTGTTATTTTGTCAAGATAGTAGAATTAATGAGGTTCAAATTTCTTCAGTAATTGATAATTTGGACATACAATTATACAAAGAGGAAGTAACTTACTCAAAATAATATTTGTTTTTTATTTAATACATATAAGTACTTGTAGTTTGTAAATAGTAGTTTGTTAGTTAGTAAATAGAAACTTATATTGTAAATTAAACTCTCACTGTATGAGGCATTAGTCAATCAATATATTAATTATGAACTATCATGCGTAACAGTATCTTTTGTTTCTTTATAAAGACTTTTCCTCTCAAGTATTTTGGAGGGAACTTTATTTTTGTCAAGTTACAATAACTTATTTAGCCACTCAATTAAATAATGTCAGTTAGAGCATTAAACATATTTTGATAAGACTTTATTTTTTTAGAAACTGTGTCATATTGTAGAATCTTGATGTAATTATTTTTACCATTGAACTTCAGGTGTTGAAGAACATTAAGTGTGATGTACATATTTTTTTTTGACTGTTATTTATATTGTGTTCATTATTTATCCTGGTATTATAGCGATTATTGTTATTATTTTTTTTATTAATACTTTGAAAAAAAAAAAACAATGAGTAATGATCTTTAGTTGTGTTGTTTTTTTTTTTTTTTTTTATTAACAGATGTGATTACTGGGATGCACGATTATGTATATTAATGTATTATACATTAATTTTTAAAAGTTTCATTGACAGGTTATTATTTAACCAAGGCTATTATTTTTAACTATACAATATATATTATTTAATGGTTAAGATTCCAAGGTGAACGTGTTATTTATAGTTACTTACTCATGTGTTATTATTTTTAGAGTGTATTCATTCATCTATTATCTTCTGCATTAAAAAAATGTGTTATCAAGTCAAAATGAATTAATTTTATTTGTATTTATTATTTTTGTTATGATTAGATTTTGATCATTTAATTGGTTACTTTTGTTAATGAGGAGTCAAGAGTAATAAAATTTTCATGAGTGGCAGATTTTATTCATTCTTTTGTTCTTGTTTTGCCCCATTATGCTCTTGCATTATTCTTAAAGATGAATTTCATATAATACATATTTGTGATTATTAAATCAAAGTGTGTAGAAAACTCAACACTTGCTTCAGAATCCAGTTTCTAACCCAGTTGTACATTTAGTTTATCTCTAATCATATTTTAACAACGGCCGGCCTCCGTAGCCGAGTGGTAGCGTCTCGACTTTTCATCCGGAGGTCCCGGGTTCAAATCCCGGTCAGGCATGGCATTTTTCACACACACTACAATTCGTTCATCTCATCCTCTGAAGATCGGTGGTTCTGGAGGTAGAACAAAAAAAAAAAAAATATTTTAACAACAATGTACTTTCTTTCTTTAGTTAGATTCAACTTAATGGCATTAACTGGGATTTTTAGAAACAATTTTTTAAGTTTTAATTACAGTAACAGTTTGTTGCCAGGAATTTTTTTTTTTTATGAGGGCAGGAGTTGTTTTTGGCATTTCTTTTTATAGGAAAAGTCCATCTGATGCTCTTTATTATCTTTTGTAAATAATTCAATTTTATTATTTTAAATGATAAAATATGTTGATAGTTAATGCATAGTCAATTGAAAACATTTTCTTTTCTCATTGCTTGAAGTTGGTAGTTGAAATGTAGTCATGTCATATTTCAATTTTATTTTGATATTCAAATTATTTTCACACAAAAATTCAAGAAAATTAGTTTGAAAACAATGATTAATGTGTAAGGTAGAAGAAACTTTTTCAAACTTGGAGCGTTAACATAAGTAATAATAGTCTGTTTGTGACATTTCTGTGAACAGTTTTCATTATGATGCAGGTTTCTTGCTTCTGCACATATTTTGAATAAACTTTTTTTCATACAGGTGTATTATTTAGGTTTATTTGTAACATGGTAAATAAAAATAAAACTATTGATAAAAAAATTTTTTTTTAAATAATGCTATTTCACTTATTTTTTTTAAACTTTTTCACTTCTGTTTTTTGACAGTTGGAGTCTGAACCAAATTAGGTTGTTTTAAAATTAGTGTAAACTTCAACAAGCCAAAATTTTAGTGATCCTCACTTTACTGCCAGGTCCTGTTATGAAAACTGAATGAAGTTGTTGCTTTTAGCGTTTAATATCACTTGCATTTCAGTGAGTTTGGATGTTGATATGCAGAGAGACATTTATTTCAGTGAAAAAAGCATCAGGAAACTGCTTCCCTCGTAAGAGTGGTGATGCTTGATACTCACAGCGCTATATAATTTTCTGGAAGTTACTTGTAATTCATGTTGCATGCAACTGTTATGATTATGGCACTTTATATATATATATATATTACTTTCCTGTCTAGATAGCGCTATAGCTGGAAGGGAAAGTATTGTAATCACTCCACTTTAGGTGTATGTAGTTTTCACCATATCTTTATATTTTGATGCGTAAGGAACACAAAAAACCCAGATGTTAATGTTATATGTACATGTGTGTGTTCAGTGTTGGCCTCTAAATCACCTTATATCTCCAGAACTACTGGACCGATTTTGACAAAACTTGGTCAGATTACTTTTTTTTTGCAAAATCGCATTCCCACTTCAAAAAATGCTGCTATAATCATCTGTTATTTTGTAATGTCACAGGTGAGTGGTAGAGAGCCGACTTCTGTGACATGAGGGGTAGTGTCTCAGCCTTTCATCCGGAGGTCCTGGGTTCAAATCCCAGTCAGGCATGACATTTCCACACATGCTACAAACCATTCATCTCATCCTCTGATGTAATACCTAATGGTAGTTCCAGAGGTAAAAAAAAGTGAGCGGTAGAATTAAATAAATGAATAATATTTTTGTTCTGACCCTGTCTGAACTAGATCGCCCAGTAGACTCTATACCTAGTGCGTTAAGCCTCACGGCTACACCAGTCGGCCAACTGTACAAGTGAAATTTGTTCTGTGTAAGTTGTGAAATTATATTAATTTAGTTAGTGATGACCATCACTGCTAGTACCGCGATACCTGCATGGATTAAATATGGTATGCACATGCACTTTAATTACAATCATTGAATTAAATATATGAAAACATATTATATTTAAATAAAATTATAAGTATTTTAAGTTAAGTTGTGCGTGTAAGCCATGCATCAGAAACAACCCACAGTTGTAGGATTTTCCCAGAATGCAGCTTTAGCCATGTGACTGGAAAGTTCTGCAATTGTCTTCTTTTTTTTTCTCTATGTTGACCTTATCTTTTTTCTTCCTTGTGTGCTTTAAGGCTAATGCAGCTTTGGTAGGAAATTGTTACAGTTTGTTAATTATTTATGAAGTTTTAGCAAACATGATTTTACTTGATAAGGAGGCAATTAGAATTATTTTTTGTTAGCTATTAGCAATTGTCTTTAGGCATAAGTCACTTCCTATAATATCTTAAATATTATCAAGAGTAATCATCACTTATCAGGTCTGTATAAAATGACCAGTGTGTTGCTCATCTTCACATCAAGCATGCTGAATAAGTGATATATTTACATCCATAAAATGTGTTCACCACATTCACATGTTTATTGTACAGGTTTCAACTGTACAATAAACATTAATATCATTATTCTCACAGAAATATTAAGCAACAATTTAATTTCTGTTGAACCCCTTTCTGTTGTAAAATGTTGCACTCCACAAACTCAGCATAGTAGCGGACAGTTCTGAATGTGAAACAATAAAACTGAAAATTTTTTATCAGTTTACTCTAAAAAAAAGTTTATTTATAATTGATTTTTAATATTTTTATTAACATAAAAATCAGTTTTTATAATAAAATATTAATACAATCATAAATGTATATTTTATGTTGTAGTGCATATTTTTTCATGTGATCAGCCTTCATATTAGTTATTATTTATATCCCTATTAAAAAAAAAAATCCTTCAATTTTATTTTTATTGATTTTTATGCGTAACATGTAGATGAATTTATTGTTATTTTTACATACTGTTAAGTTTTGATATCATTAAAAAGTTAACAGTTAAAAGTTAAGATGGTTTCATAACTTTATGATTGCAAATGCAAACCACTAAATCGTTTTTGAATATGTTAATACTATAATAAGAAAATACATCTGTCTTCTTATAAATGTAATTCAATTGAACGATTAAATAATTTTCAATAAAAATCCAAAAGAGAATAAACTCTCTGAGGCGATAAATTTCAATTATATATGCTTTCACTTAAAAAGCTTGTACTTAGCATAAATGACATTATAATGGTGGGGAGTGTTACAGGAACAGCTGTTTAGTAAGATGAAATGTTGAACAAAATCTTGGAAAAATGCATTTTTTAATTTTGGTAAATTCCAGGTTGTTATAAATTATTATTTAACTGTTAAATATCTCCAGTTTTACTAAAGTTGGTAATATTCAATTTGTAATAGATATTTTAACTCTGAACGATTTGTTGTACTATAATTTTTGTTATTCAGTAAATAAATTTATTAACATCAATTGTAGACTGCCATTTCAGATTTGTTTAATTAAGAATTGGTTTTCCTGTTAAAAATACTTTAACTTTCACTTATAATATAAACAACAAATTGTTTAAGGTGTTAGAATGTCAGTGGTACAAATGCACTCTAGAGAGCCCACTTGCATAAGCAGATTTCATAAATATGATTACATGCATGTGATTGTGTACACTCAGATGCAATACATTTCTATTTTTTAATCATTTATAATGTGCACTTATTATTTTGTGTGTGAACTTGTTAAGAAAGAAATTATGATAAATATATGATAATTTATTTTTTTTACTTTTTTCAGTGTTATAAGTGTAAAAATATACGTTATTTCTCTGTTTTATTTTTTTTTAATGATTTTATAATTTGGATATTTTATACTAGTAACAAACTGAACCCCAAACATTTACCTGGTTGAAAAAAGTATTACAATCATAACTGCAGTTTGTCACATCTGCTGTGTAGTCGTATTGATTGTCTTCCACCATTGATTACAGATTTATTGGTCTCATTAGCTATCTCATACACTAGTTAACAGTTACTTTTCTTGTTAAATTTTTTTTATAAATGTTCTATAATTTCTTATTTACCACTGAACCAATAAACAGTTTTCATGTTTACCATTGGATAATTTATTCTGGAGTATAGTTCCATCAAATCAAACATTTTCTCCCAGACGACCTTTTTCTCCCTCAGAAATCTTTAATTTTTGCCTCTACTTTATTATTTGAAATGTCTTATTTTTTCTATAGATTAATACTTTAAATCTCTTCATTACTCCACAGTACAGTTTTTATTTTTCCTGTTAGTGTTATTATGTATTAGGGTGGCAAAGAGACTTGTTTCCTGTGTGCTGGTTGGCAGTTGGAATTGAAGGTCTGACTGAACTACTTATATTTTAATCCTTTCGGTTCCTCGATACTGTCGGCCATGATTTTACTGTTGGAATCTAATTAACAAAACATCCTAGCCATGCGATACTGGAATGAAAAGGCCATGGATTCCCACGACCCCTCCAGATCAGCAGAACTTTTGTATGTATATGAAGAACCCCTAAATATCACACGATTCAGCTAATATTTTTTAATACACAATTATCGTAAAGTCGGTTTGTAATTTACTCGATTTCTTGCTTTTCGTCGAGTTTATGGGGGTACGCATCTGGTTTAGATGTTTTCCACTTGTTTGGTTTAGCGTTGAAAAGTTCCATATGTGTACAAGTTTTCAAATTAAGAGTGCGCTCTATGTGGAAATTACGATTTAACTAGTAGTTAAATTATGTGTTAAATTAGCGTTTATTAAAAATATAATCTGTTTTGATAAGTTGAAAGAGTATAAAGTATCATTCTTTCCTACGAATAGAATCATTCGGTAAAAAGACCCTATCGGTAATAACTCAGAATTCGTTAGTATTGCATAAATCGGTGAGCAGAATGGACGTCGAAAAAGTAGCTGTAATTATTAACAAATATTTATAAAATAAAAGAAAACACTGGATTCATCGTTTTCTAATTTTGTAAGCATTAATATAATTTGATGATTTGTTAAGAACATTGAAATCGTCAATAAGTATCAGGAATACGAATTTTAAATCTTTCATTTCGCTGAAGAAAGACAGGCAAGTCAATCAGCTGTTTTTTTTTCCTGGGATTTTTTCTGTGCGTTGCTCGTGTTATCCCGGTTGCCACGACCAAGTGCGCATACGCTCATATTAACCTATGAGTTTAGTGGTTGTTGCCAACTTGAGTCGTCAGTAACCGATTGCTGGTGCGTAACGAGTCTTATCATTTAACTGTGAAGTTTGTACTATAGTGGAAACAAAAAAAAAAAATTGTATTTCACTTGTAGGGTTATTATTATAATTCTATAAATAAATTATATTTTATAATTTAAAAAAATATATATATATATATATTTGTTGGTTATAACTTTCATATTAATAAAGTAATCTGTAATATAAATATGAAAATTCAACATTCAATTATGTTGTTTAGGTAAAAATTTAGTAAACAAT
>JAAAKQ030013966.1:0-16373 GCA_010016005.3 Zanna intricata
GAAGAACGTAGGTGTGACCACTATTATGAAAAATGTAATTTCAATAACAAACAATTCGATTCTATTGTTGGAACAAGTCGGGTGGGTTAATGGCGCAAATAAAATTAATATAGACGAAGATGAGGCTTTTTCTTTATACATACCCCTGTCGATGTTGTTGGGTTTTGCCGAAGATTATAAGAAAAAAATTATAAACAACAGGCAAGAATTGTTATTGAAACGTACTAGTGATGATGTAAACGCAATACTGGCCGTGGTTTCAGATCATAAATCTAAGCTAGAAATAACGGATGTTGCATGGCTTGTACCATATTTAAAAGTATTGAGCCAATATTAGTTGGAATTGGCTAAATTGAGAGAAAAGAATGACGAACTGCGTACACCGTTAAGAAGTTGGGAAATTCATCAGAATCCAACAGTTCCGCAGACAAAATCTATGGTATGGAATGTAAAAACATCATCACAACTAGACAAACCTAGATACGTTAGATTGTAGGATTTCAAACCGATAGATTAAATAAAGCTACTATGCGTCGGAATTTGATTAGTGCAATGTTAAAAATATTAAAGTATTTGTAAATTCAAACTGTTATCCATACGAGGATTTAGAGAGTGATCGAATGTTGATGTACAAAATGTTTGTTTTTAATGTGTTGAATTTTTTCTGGTATGAACTTTGGAGCCACTTTTAATGTTGATTTATCGAGTTTTTAATGTGTTAAAATTTTTAAGGATGGTGAATTCATTAATGTTAATTTATCGAGTTTTTTAATGTGTTAAATTTTTTTTTGCGTGAGTTTCTGGAACATTCTGATGAATTCACTATGTTCTTCAATGTAAACATTTTATACTACTATGAACAACCGTACTCTTCAAGTACGAGTTAACAATGAATATTCAGCAGAGAAAATATTAGAAAATGGCTTACCGCAAGGATCGCCGTTGAGCGGTACCTTGTTCACGATCGCCATCAACAAGCTGATATTAGTGATTCCAGCCGAAATCAGCAAAACCGTTTATGTAGATGATCTGACAATTGTATATACCAGCAACCACACGGTATAGTGAAATATCAATTACAACGTGCGATAAATGCTATAATTGAAGTAGCGAAGAAAATGGATTTCGATTTCAATTTTCACCAGAGAAAATGTGTTTTGTACACTTCTGTAGGAAGAGAATTCCTTACCGAAATCCTGTATTGACAATCGTCGACTGCCCAATTGAGTACAAAGAAAACGTCCGATTTCTGGGTCTACTGTTAGATAAATCCTTTACATGAGGACTACATATGCAGGATTTGAGTGATAGATGCAAAAAAAGACCTAAACATTATTAAATGTTTATCCAATATTAACTGGGTCTCAGGTAAGTCACCGAAGTCTAGTCACCGCCACTTGTTCACGGCGAATCATTTTCACGTCGCTCTTCCATTTGTATAGAGAGGATTTAACGTCATTTAATTTAGTACCCAATCTTCTCCATTCATTACTCCAGTACGTTCTAATTGTATTTGTTAGACAATTCTTTATATCGGCCACTCGTACTGGAATTACATCCAAGTTGTTACACACTGTTGCCATTCTGGCAGCTTCATCTGCACTTTCGTTTCCTGCAATACCAGCATGCCCAGAATTCCATATAAATACGCATCGCTGTCCTAGTCTACTTAAAACAAATAAAATATAGAGAATTTTAGCGATCAGGATGTCCTTAATATTCTTGTTCCGAATTGCAGCGAGTCGGAACAAATAGAAACATGTACAAATAGAAACGTAGGAAGAACACTTGTAGAATTTATTTCTCGTTTAATGTAATATTTACATTTAGTGACATTTGATATTTTATAGGGGTATGTTTCTTATGTATATGGATGGAGACATAAATAATGTGGGTTAAATGAGATAATTAAAACAAAATAAGTCCCAATTATTATTATTAATACCCATTTAAATAAAAGAAAAACCGAATGTTTTAAATGACTTGTTGATTTGTATTGTCGCTAGAAAAATTTAATGTAATTATTCCTTAATTAGATATTATAAATAAATAAATAATTTTTACCAACTAATGGACCCCATAGAATGATTAAGAGTTTAACAGAATATTGATCTTTGATTTGAACTTGTATTAGATTGATTCGTCATTGAACAGTTAAATTGATTTTCATAAATTTGATATAAGAATGTCAAAAAAAAATCTTATGTGGACACCATATGACTTCCTTGTACGCCTATTAAATTAAATATAGACATTTGTTTAATATGAAACGTTCATAAAATTTTATTTCATTAATAATTTCGGGTATTTTTTTTAAATATATTATTTTATTGTTATTATTGAACAATTATTGAAAAAATCTTTTTACATTCAGATATTAATAATTATTAATAAATCAGTATATTTATGTGTCTTCACCTTGTAAGATCCAGATATTTTATTAGTTAAAATTTTATTTGGCTATAAAACTGGAACCAATGAAAATAGATACAACTTACGATATATCGTTGATAATTTCTCAATGAGGGATTAAAAATTAAGAAAATTAAGAAAACGTCCAAAATACAAACATTTTGGATTTTGGGTTTTCTTTAGACACTGATCTTCTCAAATCCAAAATTTCAACATCCGTACGTACGTATAGACGTCATCGTCCATTGATTCAAAATGGATTAAGGGATGGTCAAAATATATATTTCCGTAGAAATCTGAGAATTTTTAATTTTATAATGCAAATTTTTAGCGATTACAATACTTCCTTAAGTTCGTACTAGGCAGGAATAATGAGAGTGGATTTATAAGTACATACTATCATATTTAGATAAATAGATAAATATTGAACTATCGATTTTTACATGAAGATAGTTTACTCGTCAACCTTTCAATTGATAATTGATAACCAGTGCTTTCTTTTGATTTTATAATTTTTTAATAATTAAACTAGTGATGACTGTTAAGTATTGACTATTTCTTTATGGTTACAATTTTTTTTCTGTATTGTAACTGCTAGCTTTTTAATTTTCATATTAGAAACATTACAAATTTGTTTTTGAAATTTCAATATAAAATCAACTATTAATTAAGATGGGTTTAAAATAATCTAGATGGAAATTACATCTAGGGTTTACAATCTATTAAATGTTGAAATTGTAATTTTAATAAAATTGTTTTTGAAAATACTGTTTTTATATATTTGTAATTTTTTTGAATAATTTTTTTCACAGACTAATTAATTATCGGTAAAGAGACATCGATCAGTAATCTTACATATTTTGTTTTTATTTAATCCTATAGTATTCAGTAGCCTTCAGATATCTAGTACAGTGTTCTTGATTCAGAGCCAATGTTTAGCTACGTCCGTCTTTGTGTAATGTAAGAGTATCTTATTACAAGTAATGTATAATAAGGTTCGAGTGGGCCTCAAACTAACATCACGCACCAGGCACTAGAAAGGTACTACCTACTATTCAAGAATATACCCCGAAAAAATATTCTGTATATAACCTCGGAATACGTGGAGTTACTTTTATTTTTAACAAGTGAATCAATTATAATACCACTCGGATTAGATTATAAGTAATTTTAAAACATTTAACGAAATAAAAAAAAAGCCAAAATCAGAATCTTTCAGAATTTTCTAAAATTTTCATTCGAAATTGATAACGAAGAGTGAAATTTACCTATATATTGGAAATTTTAAATCGTTAAATATTGCTTGGTTCCTTTGTTCAAGAAATAAGCCACAGGTAATTCTGTAGAGCACATTAAAAAATAAAACATAAAACAATCGTAAAACATAAAAATAAAATGCTCCATTCTTCTCTCACAAGACCTTTCACAGTTCCGTTCTCTTCAGAAAAAAAAACCCGTTTTTATTTATTTAGCAGTAAAACATTTAAAACTGAAGTGTTAAATATTGAATCACTTGTATGTTATAACACTGTAGCGTACAAACTCTCTTTAATGTAGAAAATTAATTTATGTAAATTCCTATGAAAAAATCTGTATTTTACATGTCATCAACAATCATATATTGTTTGTAAGTAGATGAATCGAAGGGTCAACAATATGATCATCACGTTCGAATAGTGAATAAAGCAAATAACAATTTTTTTCTGAATAAAAAAAAATTGAATAATGTAGTCGTGCAATTGGATCGAACATGCGATCGGATTAATGCAAATGTACTTATGCTTTGTGAAGGTATGGATTCATCTATTTTCTTATCAACTAATGTGTTTCAAAATTTATGTTAATGTAATTTACTTTTGTTTACATTTGAGTTATCCTATCACTAAAGCCGTGTTAGTTAAATTTAACTGGCCACCAGTTGATTACTGTGGTAATGATGTTCACGCAATAAATAATAAATGTTTATTTTTAATTAGTAATGAACAAGCAATATAACGTTTTGTAATAATACTACATTCTATCGAACTTGTCAAATTTTGTTTAAAATTAGATTATTAAATCTAATAAGATTAATACATTTTTTATTTAAATTTAAAATTAAAAAATTCTGAAAGTTTTGGCATATATTAAAATATACAATTTTTCATTTTAAATTTGAGATTGTACAAAATATTCATTAAGTTTTTTTTCATATGAAAAAATCTGAAATCCAAGGTAAAGAATCAAATTATTTTTTCTTATTTTTAATAGGACAAAAATTAAATATTAAGAATTCTCTTTAAGCCGATAAATAATTCAATTTGGTTTATGAGATTATAGAAATTCTCATTACAGAAGTCCAGATTATTTAGTGAGGCGGGTCTCCGTGGCGCAAATGGTAGCGTCTCGGCCTTTCATCCGGAAGTTTTGTGTTCGAATACCGGTCAGGCGTTGTTTTCACACACGGCAAAAATCATTAATTTCTATCCTCTGATGAAATACTAAACCGTGGTTCAGGAGGTAAAAAAAAAGGATTATTTTATGAATCTGAGAAAAGATTTTCGTTAGGGCTAACAGTTATCGAGATACTGGAATGAGAAAACGTTTACATACATGACACAAGTAAACATTTTTTCACTTCCTTGCACGAAGTAAAGGAAGCATTGTGATCGCAAAATAAATTTTAGTTTTCAAATTTCAACGGAAATATCCGTTTTGACCATCCTTGAATCCAATTTGACTAGTTTTGGCGTGACTCATGTGTACATGAGATACTTACATACATACGTATGTTCTTATGCACGTTTTGTACATACGTACATATATACAAAACTCAATAATCAAAAACAATTAGCTGTATGATTTTTAAATTTTGGATACAGGTCTGTTATAACGTCTACTTATGCATCTTCCATTTTGATTGCAATCGATTGAACCAAAAGTGTCCAAATAAGCTCAAAATCAAAAAAAAAATTTGGATATTGGACATTTTCTTAAGTGCAGTAATAAGCTCTCATTGAGAGCTTTTCAACACTATATCAAAAGTGGTTAATATTTTCATTGGTTCCAGAGTTGTAGGTAGATAAAATTTTAGTTAATGAAATATTGAGATCTTACAATGAAAAGGCAAATCAGTTCGAATCAGACATCATCTTCTTTTTTCTTTTTTTTAACTTTTTTTTTAAATTAATTATTTGATTTTTTTTTATCTAAATATATTGATTTATTAATAATTATTATTAACCTCTGATTAAAAATAAAATTACAATAAATAATAACAATTAAGAAAAAAACGGAATAAAATAACAAAAATCAGAGGTTATTAGTGAAATAAAATTTTATGTACTTTTACAAATGTGTGTATGTAATTTAATAGGCATACAAGGAAGTCATGTGATTTCCAAATCAGATATGGTGACACATCTGATTATTTAATATTAATTGAAAATTATAATTTAGAATCGAATTATTTTTATTTATGTATTTGTTTCAGTCTACTTGACAATAAATATCGCTATAAAATTGAGTAATCTTCTTAAAGAAGAAGGTTACTAACCTTCTTCTTGAGAAGGTTACAAAGAAGGTACCTTCTTCTGATTCGTGAATGTTTTCATTTAGCTGATGATAGATAGATATAAGACTTACATTTATTTATAGAATAATAAAGGGACTTTTACTCTTTATAATATTTTATGTAAGATTGTTGAATTAATAATTGTATAAATATTTGATATTAATAAAAACTAATATTTCAGAAATTGTTTATTAACTGTCCCCTTTATTAAAGAATTGGAGGATCGTATCTCACTTTCAAATGAAATAAATTTAAATAAGTTTTTTTTAACCTCCGGAACCACCGTTAGATATATCTTCCGTTAGCTATTCAGAGGATGGAAATGAATGATTTGTGGCGTATGTGAAAATGCCATGCTTGACCGGGTTTGAACCTGGGACTTCCGGATGAAAGGCCGAGTCACTACCATTCGCATCACGGAGGCCGGCAAATGAAGTACAGAAAAAAATGTGTATATGTAATTTAATAGACGCCTCTACTTATATTTCCTTTTTGATTCTGTTAATTATTGTGATTGCAACCAATTCAACTTCCCATTTCTTTTATTGAGTTATTATAATTGAAATAATTAATTGAAAAACAAAAATAATTTTTATCATCATTTTAATCATGATTTTAGATCATTTTTATTGATGAAAGGTAATAGAAGATGGCTATGTAAGTTTACTGATGTCATGTTTTGATGGAGTTTATTTAATATTCTTAAATTATTTTAGATACTTCTTATTTTATTATATAAGTATTATTATTCAAATACTGGTCAATTATATTTACTTGTAGAGGATGTAAATTTAATTTTTTACATTGAATCAATTGTAAATTTACAATTTTGAAAATGTTAATACCGAAAGTTAATTTTTATTTCGTTAAAGAACAAATAAAATTCTGTAATTGATTGTAAATACTATATTTGAGTATAGAGTAACACACTAACAAAATAAAATTTTTAATATATCCTTCGTCCATGAAATTGTATAATCGGTTTTATTGTGTAAAAATAAGATTTTTCCTTAAAATATATTAATAAAAAAATAGTTGATTAAAAATAAATTAATTATTGTTCCTGGTAAACTCTTAGGTTTAATTAAACTGAGTTTCAGATTTAACACTGCTTACGTTGGTAACTAAGACGGAAATGAAGGCACATTTACCCTCCTACACATTTAGTTCTTAGTTCCTCTTCATAATCTCAGCAGGAAGCTAATATATTTCGTGGAGATTGACAACAATTCAGCAGGAAAGATTGACGCTATCATTATCTTAATAACGATGTTATCACTTTCTTGTAGCAAAACTTTATTTAATTACGAAATTCAAAGAAATTATATTTTAAAATTTATAAGAAAATCTATTAGCCGTTTGAATAGTTTTAATCTCTTAATAAGCGGAAGTAAAAATATAAAACTGTAAAATAGTACCCATCGTTACAAACTAGCAGCAGTTTCACCGCACAAAAATGATGTAGACTAAATTAATTCAATAACAATTAACCCTAAAAGTAGATTTACACATCTTTTATTATTCTTAAATAAGTAATCTCACATTTCCTATAATATGACATCCTACAACAAAGTTCTTTTTAAAATTATGATTGTGAAATCTCAAACTATTAAAACTTGAATAGGCTTTCGTTTGGTGATGTGATAAAATGTATTATTACTTTCCCGCCTAGAGTATAACTTGGAAGAGCAAGTGAATCTTTTATGAAGATTTAATGAATCTTTTGGTCTTGATACCTAAGAAACCAAAAAACACAAAAACTGGATGGAAATGTTCACACGTACGTGTGATGTGCTCGGTGTTTCACATCTTATATCTCCAAAGCTACTGGAACGTTTTGATCAAATTTGGTCAGATTGCTCCTGTATGTGGGGCATTGATGCCATTAAATTTTTAACTTAAAAGGCCAAGGTGAGATGTAAAGCAAGGTCATCCTAAAAATCTGGAGATTTCAGCTAACTGTGGTCTTATTTTTCTTAGGCCCATTTGTTAGTTAAAAAATAATTTTTGCAAAAAAAATTTTAAACTAGCCGCAAAATGAGTATATAGGCTTAATAGTACCCATAATCACCTTAAGGAGCGCTAGTGTACCACAGACGTCCAGCTGTTCTAATCGTCTGCTCTGTTGTAATGTAACAGATGAGCGGTAGAATTAAATAAATTAATAATATTTAAAGCGTAAAAAGTATTTAAAGTGGCCACTGATACTGCTATACCTGCGCGAATGATATAAGGCATGCGCGCGCACGTTTCAGTTATAATCATTGAATTAAATAAACAAAGATTATTATATTTAAATAAAATGAAAAATATGTTAAATTAAGTTGTGTTTGTAAGCCGTGCATCGGAAAAAAAAGACGCGTGACGGGAAAGTGTCCTACAACTATGATGTCAACTTTTTTTTTTTTTAAATATACCTTTAACTTGCTTTGAAGCTTAGTTATTAATTTATCTCAGACAATATTTTTTGTTTGAAAGTAAATTTTTTCTGCTTGAAAACGATCAGAAATGTAATAAAATTTATCGCAGTATGTAATCTCTTTAAAATCTTATTTTTCGAGGGTACTATTTACTATTAATCAAAGATAAAGACAACTTCTGGGAAGAAGATAGTGAATAAATTTGGAGCTCTGCTAAAATTTGTTATTATTCAAAGGAGTTAATTTCAACTAACTTGTTGTATTTTATGTAAATTAATTATGAACTAGGGCATTAAACATTTTGATGTATGATAATTATTGTTTGATAATTAATGTATGATAATGTAGGGTCATTACTATTCAAAACACGACCATTCAAAATGGCGAATCGGTAAAATCAACTTCATGGTTTAATACCTTGTTAAATTTTCGTTCGACGTTTCTATATTAATTTATTACAAAAGGTATGCTTTACATGTAATAAAGAATTAATATCTCTAAGAGGTTTCTCAGAAAATGCGTAAATTCGTTTTATTCATAACTGTTTATCCTATACATTTATAAATCCTCCCTATTACACGAAAAATAATAAAATAATTGCTACATTTTGTTTATTATAAATGCAATGTTATTCACTGAAAAAGTACTACGTGAGAAAATTTTTTCAGGGGTAATAAAACAAAGCACAAGTTGTTGGGTAAAAGTTTACACAGCGGACAAGCTATACCTAAACAGTTGAGAGAAGTACGTTTATTTGTTGACCTTCGTCAGAGGCACTATTATCCTGTAGCAATACTATAAGATGCTATATTTTTTACTGTAAATTTGTTAAAACATAAAGGATTTCAAAAATTTTCATAAATTTCTTTAAAAAAGGATAATTTTTCTATATATTTAGTTTATTGAAATAATAAAGAGAATAGATTCATTAGAAATTAATATAATTTCGCGGCATATAAAATTATTTTTAAAATAAATAAAAATTGTTTTACTTGGGACTGCTGATAGTAACG
Source organism: Zanna intricata (assembly GCA_010016005.3). NCBI lineage: Eukaryota > Metazoa > Arthropoda > Insecta > Hemiptera > Fulgoridae > Zanna > Zanna intricata. The sequence goes on from JAAAKQ030013966.1 coordinate 9,399, forward strand.
ATAGCGAAAGTTGTTTATGTATTCGATGCGGGTTTTGAATTGTGTGTTGCTTTAAGAAGCTTGAAGGACTGGAAAGATATTAATTTTCTTTCAAAGTCTCATCATTGTAGGAAGATGGAACATTGAAGATTTATTTAGGATAGAAGTGTTTGCCGTTGTGGACGGGTAGACGGGAGAAGTCGGAAGGGTGGTAAAGGAGGAAGACGCTTCTGAAGAGTACAATTAGCTTTTATGTCACGTGCGGGGCAGGCTATAAAGCAGTATCTTGCTGGCAACATGTGTGCTACTGCTTCCCCGCCTAAATTCGATGTGTTTGTACTTGTGTGCGAGTGTGTGTTTTGTATACGCTTTGTTCACTGTTCTAAGAGTGCAGGTTCGACCTCATACATCTCTACAGAACAACCTCCCTCGTGGTTCTCCTAAAGTTGCTTATGTTCTACTAACACTCGATAAAGTGACGCCCCTCTCAAACTCTACAACCGAGCTTAAACCCATTCCAAGTTGGATGTCCAGTTGTATGTACGTACTACGTGTGTTATCCCATAAACTTAAAATTTATTTATTACACATTTACTTTCATTCTAAAGTATTGTAAGTGTTCCTTTAACAAACCTTATTAAATTTTAATCGATGTAAATTCTTTTTTTACGTATGTTGTCTTAAAATTACATCTAGGGATAGACACACTATTTTAAAAACTGAATTCAATTTAACCAAAGTGATAAATGTTTTAGCATTCTTTTACTTATTTTTTAAATAAAATTCTGGAATAACTAATTATATTTCAGCAGCTCCGTATGCTTCAGTTTAATTTTCCTTTAAGCATTTTCTAGCAAATTTTGGGATATTTTAATTTTAATTAATTCAATTTTGGATCCCCATTTTTTAAAAATTGGATGCAATTTTTATTTGTCAAGGACGTTATTCGCAATATTGTTCAAATTACTGAAATACATTATTATCTTTAGATATTCCTTAGGATGTAAGTAGGAATAATACAGTTAATTGTTAATATAACTATTTCATGGTTGAATTTTTAATTAAAAGTGCATCAATCGTATTAATTATTCTTTATGAACTAAGCACTATTAAAAAGAGAAAATTAATCTCATTGTACCTGCTAACATAAATTGTAAATGAAGTGAACGTTAACCCCAGAAGAAGTATTATTAAACTGAAGACAAAATCGAAACAAATTCTTTTTAATAAACTCATTAATTCATGAGTTAGTTCTTTCTTAAATTGTTCAAATATTAAAAAAAACCTTTGAAATAGTATTGTACTTAATAAGTAAACAAATTTTTTCCGTAATTTTAAACAAATTAGTATGTGCTCATATTTCAATAAGTAAAACTGTGCTCCTAGTAAAAAAATGGCGATCCAGAATATAATGAAGTAAAAAAAAAAGATAAAATGAAGAAAAAAAAATAAATACGAAAAAACAGTAAGGTCTGTTAACTAAAAGAAAAAAATCTTTTTTTTTCTTATTTAACCTCCGGAACCACCGTAAAGGTATATCTTCAGAGGATGAGATGAATGAATTGTAGCGTGTGTGAAAAATGCCATGCCTTACCAGGATTTGAACTCGGGACCTCCGGATGAAAGGCCAAAAAAAAGTTTTACCACTCAGCCACGGAGGCCGGAAAAAAAAATTATAAATAAAAGAAAATACATCCCAACCCCGTAGGGGGAAGACACCCACCTTATGACGATTCCAGTCGCCGCACCAGCCCCACTGTTCCTTGCCCTGTTGCGCTTTACCAAAGGTCGTCTATAGACCCTCTAACTGATTACATCTTACAGTCATCAGCCGGGCCCCGGTCGAGATGTAAATGCATCGGTAGACATTTACATCTGTGAAGTTTAATTCAGCCGTTGCCTTCGCTGTAGGCTTTTATCGACCTATAACGTCACTCTCACAACCAACAAACCGTAATCGCGAAATCGCGAACCCCACTACTTTCTATACTAACTTATGTCACAGTAAATGTCCCAACCATCATTTATTATACGAGTAAATACGTGCCAATTCGCCACCCAAAGAAGGTTTATCGCATCAAAATTCAGACGTAAATATATTAATTTCTTTTAGTTGTCAAAAAAATTATTGAAGTTGGAAATAGTGGACAAATCTATCCCTTAAATTCCGCGTTCGCGTGACACTATCTTCTCGCCACATATTTGCTCAATATCGTTGAAACCGCGCCCACCAAGGGGACGGACATCACATCGCCGACGCCGAAGCTACTAACACTAACTAAATTCCACTCCGGCGGGTCGCCCCCTCGTCATAAGAGAGGGAAAACCCCACCCCGCCGGAGCCAATTCAAAATATTTATTTGTAAAAACACATCATGGGTCTTAAACCCATGATAAACATCTAACCGAGGCTCGATGTCAAGACGCCTATCTCCAGCCACTTAATCGTCCAAGCTGAAGCCCTAGCCACCCAGAATCCTATCTTACTCAACTCCTTTAGCCGATCTACGCAATGAAAGAAATCGTAGGAAACCAGCGATTATCCACCACTCACCGCGGGTCTTCCAATTGGCACTTAAATTCAAATAGGAATTCAATCTCTCAAGTTCCCTAATTGCTTTGGGACGCTCAGTCTCGTACCGGGGACAGTTGTAAAGTACATGATTTGCAGTATCTGCAACTCCACAATCCGGGCAAAGACCCGAAACTAAGATACGAAACCTAGCTAACCTTTTACGAAAAGCACCATGCCCGAATAAGAATTACGTGATATGCCGATTAGGGGAAACCCACGTAATCGCCCGCAAACCTATCACATCGGGAAAAATACCATGCGTATACCGACCGGTAGTGGATTCATTCCATCTGGCCTGCCATTTAACGAAACCTTGGTCCTCAATCCTCCCCAAATAATCAGAAGTTAGAAGACTTTCCTTTTTGGAAATACAACGTTTACTACGTTCTGTGGGGAGAAGCCTATGAGTTTGATGCCAGCTATCACGAGACTGTCTCACGCGAGACTATCCTGTAATCACAGATAACAGCCAACAGTAGAAGACTGGGCTTATAAGAGTATATACTTAAAAATCATAACATTAGCCCAGACGATATATCATAACGGGTGCAGCGTATATCATAATTACGTACATCGCAAACACCTTTATAAAGGATCCGCAAGGTACAAAAGTTTAACCTCCAATTTGGATGGATGACCTGTTTAATGCCGAAGAAAGCATCAACTATCTTCTTTGCAACGTATCTAAGATGATCTCTGAATTCAAATTCTCATTTAGGATCGCACCCAGATACCTCTGAACAGTGACATATCAAATAGGGAGGCCGACCATTAAAGCACGCGCTAGACGTGTCTCAGATAGTCGCCCCTTCAATAACATCATAGTAGTTTTTTGGGCTAAATACCATTTTATGTTGAATACTCCACAACCGGAGAACATCACATGTATGGGCAGCTCGAAACTATCTCATGCCGTGAATTCCCTTCAACCAACAACAACCCATCATCCGCATAATCAATGATACGGCAGCCACTGGGCATCCTTAACCGGAGATAGAAAATACAGTAATAGATATTTTATTTTTCACTTTTAAAATTGTTAAATTAGTATCACTCCTCAAAAACACTTCCATTGTAAAAACATGGACGCCAGACTTAGTACATTTTTCGAAATTGTATTATGACGAAAATTAATTATATCATCGAAGTCCACTAGTAGTTTACTCCGAACCAGAATGTCTCAGTAAATTTTTAGGTCTCATTTATTTGTACTGAACGACTAGGGAGAGACATATTTTCTTTTATTATTATTTTTATTCTTTGTGAGGTAAGAAGTACTTAAAATCATCTCATTGTAGTTGCTTTCACACGTAATTAAAAGATGTAACGAAACTTAAAAAAAAAACCCGCAAAAGGCAAGAAGTTTATTACACCTAAACACAAACTCGGTATTACTATTTATTACATTATTCTTAATATCAGATTCATAATTTGTAATCACGGGCGATTCAAAATGAATTTAAAAAATTTTAAAAGAATATAGAAATTTGTTTAGTTATTATACAAATTCAATTGAGGTCTCGTTTTATGGTGAAACACATCAAGTTTTGAGTTATGCACTTTATTAGTAGCAAATTCGGCCACCTGCCCTGTTACCAATATTGTTAAAAATGGATACATTTACTGATGCGAAAATATATGCTCACGTGCTCGTTGTGCTTTTTTGACTAATTTTCGTAGAGTACGGTAGGGAGCCTCCCTAGTAGCATACAAATAATCCTATTTGACTACTTGACGCGTATTACGTAAACGATTGCACTTACTATAATCATACAAACTAAACATGGTTCAACACCTTACAGGTGACGACAAAGTTGCTCGGCTGCAATTTTATAAGGAAATGATCTATAGAAATGCAGACGATGATAAAGTTTTAGACAATGTAATTTTTAGTGATGAATCAACGTTTCACATCAATGGCAAGGTGAACTCCCAACTGTCGATATAGGGTAGCGAAAACCCTCATGAAACTTTGCAACACACTGTTGATTATCCTAAGGTCAATACGTTTTGTGCTCTAAGCAAACAAATTCCTATTCTATTGCCTATTCTTCTTCTAGGAGACAATTGCAAATGGTATCGTTTATCTGGACATGTTTCAAAATTGTATAACTCCTTAGTTAAACGATGATGATGAAGATGGACGCCAATATAGTCAGTAAGAGGGAGCAACTCACTACCTCTTAGAAGAACGAAATTTCCTTGATATTCGATTCCCAGGTGGCGGATTAGTCATGAAGATCTAATTGCCAATTGCATGATCACCTCGTTACCCAGATTTAACCTCGCTACATTTTTTCAAATCAGTAACCTAAAGCCTATTATAATTCAAAACATAAATGAGAAACTGTAAACAAATAAACAAAACCAAAATATAACCAAAACCTTAACCATGTCATAAAAAAACTAAAGAAAACACTAGGAGAAAAGAATCTGAAGAGACAACAAAAATAACAACAAATAAAACCATAAAACCAAAATAAAATGCTAAATAACCTGAAACTTATAACAAATGCTAACATGGAAAAAAAATTGTAAACACATAAAAACTGAAATATAACCAAAGGCTAAGCCAATGACATCAAAATACTAAAGAGAATATAAATATCTTAAACCCCCTTAGTCGTTCTTCAGTTTTGGAATCGCCAGACACAATTCTAATACCTTTCGGGTTAGGCTGACGATCTGCAAATCCTGCTGCCTTGTTTCCAATTTTTTCATCACATCACCCTTAAAGGCAGCTGAGGAAACATCAGCTGGTTTATCAAACAATATCGCCCTAGATTTAGACATTCCCCGAGTTGAAACTACCTTAGAAAACAGTCTCAGGGCCAGTGAGGGGGGGATAGTTTTTGCTCTCTCACTCATGCCTGCCGTAAACCCCTCAATATTTCCTTGGGGCCTATCATTTTTTTAATAAAGTAACTTTCGCACACGGGTTAAAATATATATATAGCACTCTTTTCTTTTACGTTCTTTATGCTGCCAACATATTCTTCCACCTAATTACACAATCATTAAACATATTTATCCACTCTGTAACTACCTCATATCAAATCGTTGAGGCCAACCGCTTTTCTAGTTTTGTCAGTGAAACAGCCACAGCCTTGTTTGTCTTAAGGGTTGGTAAATCTTGTTTTTCCAGACTTGTAGGGCCAAACATTTCCTCAGCTAGTCTCATATCAAATCGTCAGAATTAAATTCTGATTCTCCCATCACAGCACATGCTGCCCATCACTGCCTCATCAGCCTTTCTGAGCTTTCTGGTCGATGACTCCTTTAGTGAAGAAGCCACTTTTCTTTATCCGTTTTTCAGATCGTTTCTGCGCCTGGCTAGACGCGCTAGTCACACTCACGGTATCACCATCCCAGCCATCATTACTCTCTTCCGCAGCCAATATAGCCGCTTTAGTCGAGAATCGTGACCACTCACACAAAATAAACAACATAACGTAATATAATAACAAAAAAAAATATAAATAACTGAAAAACAAACTAAATAACCAAACAGAATTACGTAAACCAACAAAATAAATAAACAGAGCTAACAACCTATCAAAAACCAAACTAAATGTAAACAAGTTGAACCACGACCAATCATAAACAACAAGACTATATTTGCCAAGGCCGTTTCTAACGTTACTAACGGTAATAAAATAAACAAATACCTAAAAATTAATAAATAAATTAATTAATTTAAACTAAATAACTATAAATTAATGACAAAAATACAACAACCTGTCTAAGAATCTCCCAAAATTCTGTGTACATATATATGTATATAAAAAAATAACGATGAAATGGCCCAGATGGCCTAGGCCACCTAAACATTCCGCAAATAATAAAAAAAAACTAAAAACGAATTACAAACAAAACCAAATTTTAAACCAATACACAAACAACGAAACACTAAACAACTAAATAAAACGAAAACTTAAAAAAAAAAAAGATCACTAATGAAAAACCTCTAGAGGAGAGCTTAATAAAACACATCCGTACTGCTCGGAGTTGTATGTTGAACAACAAATTAACGCCCAGCTGCAGAAGTATCGCCAGACTTGCTGAGTAGAGTGTGGAATGAAATCGAGTTCAGGGGGGATTTATGTCGCATTAGAAATGGAACCCATATCAAACCGAAGTGAATGTTGGATGACAAACGTGATGTGTTTTTCTATGATATGAGACCTCAATTGAATCTGGAAGTAATCTAAATAAATTTTTGTATCCTTTTTTAAATTGTGAAGTCCTTTTCGAATCACCCGAATATATAATAAAATAATATGAATAAACCACTTCACAAATTTGTATAATTAATTACACTACGTATTTTACATACATACTTACAATTACGCTATACTATATTAATTATACTAATTATGTTAATTATAATTAATACAATATAATTATATTATTTAGTTATA
>JAAAKQ030013999.1:3691-28630 GCA_010016005.3 Zanna intricata
ACGTATCTTATACGTGATACGTATCTTATACGTAATTAAAATGAAATGAAAATTTTTACTATCATAACAGTCGGTCGTCATTAATTAAACGTACGTTAGGACAGGTACTTTATATTCGGATATAACAGTCGTAAACATCCTACCGATATGCCGTTTTATTTTAATTAATGATGACCGACAGTTATGACAGTAACAATTTTGATTTAATTTTAATCACATATATGATAAACACACAGTTGCAAATTTGTAGTTTTGGATAGCCCCTAAAGATGGAGTAATTACTCCGAAAGCCCTACGGTAATACATCATAAAAATTGTTGGTAAGTAAGAATACATTTTTTATAAAATTATAATTGAGCCATGTTGAAATACTAAACAATATAGACTTTTGTTGTACTCAATTTTCTTTAAGTATTTTAACTTTTATTTATAAAAAAAAAAAAAAAAAAAAAAAAAAAAAAATCTGATGTGGACACTTCGTTACATTCTTCTACGAAAATCCAAAAATAATATGATTCTAAATTATAATTTTCAATTAATATTAAATAATCAGATTCTCAGCAGATCTATTCCATATACACATTTTTAGAAGTCCATATTTTTATTTCACTTACGATTTTTTTATTATTGTTATTGAATTATTATTTATTTTAAACTTTTTTTACTATCATGGATAAATCAGTATATTTTAATTTAAAAAAAAAAAAAAAAAAACAGTTAAAAAAAGAAAAAAGTAGATGAAGTCTGATTCGAACCGTGCCTTCCCATGTAAGATCCAAATATTTCATTAATAAAAATTTTATTTGGTTATAACTCTGGAACCAATGAAAATAAGTACAATTTATGATATATGATTGAAAAGTTTATTACTGTAGTTAAGAAAAAGTCCAAAATTCAAATGTTTTTAGATTTTGGGCTTTTCTGGACACTTTTGCATCAGTCAATTACAATCAAAAGGCGAGGTGTACAACTAGATTTACAACAATCCTAAATCCAAAATTTCAACATCTTATGGCTAATAGTTTTTGAGTTACGCGAGGCATACGTATGTACAGACGACACGCCAAAACTTGTCAAAATGAATTCGGGGATGATTAAAACGGATATTTCCGTTGAAGTCTGAAAACCGCAATTTTTTGCCATCACAATATTTCCTTTACTTCTTACAAGGAAGTGAAAACTGCTGACAACCATTGGTTGCGCAAATCTGTGTATGTGTGCATGTATTTTCTCGTAATATTCAACTTCTCCGTGGCGCGAGTGGTAGCGACCTTTCATCCGGAGATCCCGGGTTCGAATCCCGGTCAGATATGGCATTTTTCACTTGCGCTACAATTTATTCATCTCATTCTTTGAAGATATACCTAACGGCGGTTCCGGAGGTTAAACAAAAAAAAAAAAAATCAACTTCTATTTGGTTGCATACTATTAAGAATCGCCTATTAAGAATCATGTCCAATAACTTGTGAAATACTTTTTGTAATATTGTTTTTATTTGTGATGGGGGTTACTATATTTCTGAGTTACATTTAAATGAAAATTTTACTTGTTCGTCGTCTTAATCAAAACATCAAAATGTGTATGTATATATAATAAAATTTAATGTTTATTGCAAAAAAAATAATTATAAAAAAATAATTTTTATCACCTATAAGATGACTTTTTTTTTAATTACATCGATTTGAACGTTTTTTCCACCATTGAGACTTGTTTAATTTTACTCGTAATTAGAAAAATTTTCTCATCTATTAAGATTGGTTGTAAAACACACTCTACATTTAATAATACTATATCAATCTTTTCTAACTTTATATTACGAAAATTTATCGATTTATATGTTTTTAAAACTAAATTTAGATGGATTAGGATATAGTTCCGTTTCTAGATTCTGAGTGTTAGCTTGCTTTAAAAAAATAATTAATATTTGTTGAGCTTAAATTGTTATGATTGAACTGTTTTTTTAGTTATGTTTACGATTTTTTTACTGTATAGATTTTTTACTATACACAAATAATAATCTTAGTCAGAAACTCATTTTGCGAATAAAATTAATTTTATATAAGTTACACCCATATTTTATTTGTTCGCTTTAAATAATTTAAAAAAAAATTATTTCTTTTGATATTAAAAACCTAATTTAATAACAATTAGGATAAAAGTTAAATTTTAATTTTATCAAAATCTTTAGAAAGTTCTTTATCATCGTTTTAGATTTTATTTTTATATCTGAATTAATGAAAAACTTCAGTTTGTATTACGTAGCTACTATAATATTTTCTTTAAATTGCATTTTGATTCCATTTATGCCATATTTTTTGTGATATTAGTATCTTTCTTTCTAAGACAAATTGTAAATAAAAGTTTATCGTCAGTTACCTAGATGTTAGCAAGTATTCAGTCGCAGCGTGTGTGTATATATATATATATATATATATATATATATAAATAATTCAAACAGTTTATTTTTTGAAGGTTGTTTTCTTGTTCCGTTTTTTCAAAGCGTTTATTCTGTTTTTCTCTTCAAATTAAATGTTAGGTTGGTGTAACAACATAAAACTCCACGTGCGTCTGACAAAAAGTAAAAAATGAACTTTAGCACGTGTGCTCAATTTTGCACGTGCTTCACCTCCGCGTATAGAGAAGGAAAGAATAGAGGAATTTTACATGTACGTTTCCAGTAGTTTAACTTTGGTGGTTGTTATGGTTCCATCCAGTGAATGAACAAATGTTTTATTATTACTATTTTTGAATATTTTGAGTTATATTATGCTTGTCAATGATAAAAGGCAACGTAGTGTTACTATTTCAAGAGGAAAATTGTGAGATTTACTGCTTGTATCAATCAAATTTGGTTAATCTTGATTTTGGAATCGTGTTGAGAAAAGTATTAAATTAATATTAATTAAATTGAAGAAGATAATTTGTTAACACCGTAAGGATTCGTATACGTTTTTTTTTTTCTAATTATAACAAGCGAGAGATTAACTGATACTGTTAAAGCTTTTGAATGATAATAGCGACATGAATCACGATTTTTTAACCAAATTTTCGATTTCATTTCATTTTCTCAATTTTTAATCTTTGATGATGTTGAATATAAATTGTTGATCTCGCTGATACAAATTAAATGAATATTGATTAAAAAAACAAAATGGATAAAGTTTTTGTGTATAAAGACATTTTTTTTTTTTTTTTTACACTTTTTACTTCCTTTTACGAAGTAAAGGAAGTTTGCGATCGCGAAAAATGTTAGATATCAACGAAAATATACGTTTTGACCATTCCTGAATCCATTTTAATGTTCCATTACGTTAATTTTAATTTTTTATTCTTTTCATGATTTTCCTTTCGGACACATATTTATTAGTATGCGACGTCTACGATTTATATTTTTGAAAATATACCATTTTCATTTGTGAATATAATCTCATGCTGTATCGTATATAGCCATTCCAGTTATGTTGTCTGCTATTTAAAAAGTGCAAGAGAAATCAGGTGTTTCTTATTATTTATGCTTTATGAATAAAGTTGTGTACCGTAAACTATAAGTTTACAGAGGCTATCTTATTAAAGGAATGACTTTGGCCTTTTTTATAATAAATTAACAAGTAAATTATTATTTAGTGAAGTAGTAAAGAAATAAATAAAAGTGTGTTTTTCTTTTGATATATATGTATACGTACAGATTTCACAATATAAAAATTGTACTTTCTACTAAGTCATATTTATGTGATATTATTAAAATTAATTTTTTATAATTGTTGAATTATACTGACATTTCAAACTATGAGTAACAACTGTTCAGGAGAGACGATTGCAGTCTACTGATGCAGCACTATCTTCAATATATTTTCTCGTAGAGAATGTGATGGACGGTCCGTTACTTATTTCTAAACATTTTATTTTCTCCAGTAGCGAATTTTTTTTTCTAAACACGTAAAAATCCTTTTGTTTAATACGAATTTTTTTTAATACGTTCAATCCCTTTTTTATTTATTTTATGTATATATGTACATTTATTCTATTATATATTATAGTAATAACAAAATTATATTAAAGCAGAAAAACGTATTTGAAAGAAAATTCCTTCACTTCTTAATAATGTGTCTATTAATAGATACAAGTATTTATTGATCTATTTTCATTATGTTAACAACATATTTTGATAATATATTAAATCTTTTTGTCCTTAATTATTTTGATATAATTTTTTAATGTTCCTCTTTTTTTTAATTATTATTTTGCTTTGTAGTACAGTTTGAGTAGATTAGATAAGATTACCAAACCCACCGGGTTGGTCTAGTGGTTAACACGACATCGCAAATCAGCTGATTTCGAAGTCGAGAGTTCTAAGGAACAAATCCTAGTAAAGATAAAACTATTTATACGGATTTGAACACTACCGTGGATACCGGTGTTCTTTAGTGGTTGGGTTTCAATTAACCACACTTCTCAGGAGTGGTCGACCTGAGATTGTACAAGACTACACTTCATTCAAATTCGTACACATCATCCTCATTCATCCTCTGAAGTAATATCTTACGACAGTTCCGGAGGCTAAACAGAAAACGAGAGAGAGAGATAAGATTACCAAGCGATAGAAAATCGCTTGGATAGTCGTGTTGACCCTTAAATAAATTATTTTAGATAATAATGCCTCTTCTAAAATAAATTAATTACTCTCATTTAAATATTTCGGAAAAATTTAGGCGTTCAGTTAGTTAGATTGGGAACAGAATACGTCTAGGCTTATTTAGACACTAACCAGTCCTTAGAGAGTGTTAGAAGTTAATGAACTGTAACGACCAAAGTACATGGATAGTCATATACAGTTTCAAGTAATTATTCCTTTAAGTGGATTTAACTACTTCCCTGAAATATTACAGTACAACTCATCATCCTTATGCGGGTATTACGATACCAAGCAGCTGTTATACAAACAGATTTTCCAATAACTTAATATACGTATTTATTATTTTATTCTTATACCGGCGTTTGCCTGATTACGGATATCATTAATGTTTGTTTCTTTTATTATGATGAGGAAGATTAGGTTATAAAATTTCAAAGTTATTGGGAATCGAACTCAGGGTTGAATGAGATGTGTGACGACCATTACACCTACTACTTGTCTATTATTGATAATAATATAATGAAATTTTATACCTTGATGGTAATTTTATTAACATTACAATTCATTTTATTAAAAGATGAACAATTTTTTATTATTACTATTAAATGATTGAATGTTTATGCATTCGAAATCACCATTCGTTTGTGTATTTGTAGTTTGTATAATTTTTTATATCGCATTGAAAATATACGTCTTACAAAATGATATTTATGAATTTCAGTAAACATGATTATTTCTGTATTGTTTAGCATTGCATTTTCGGTAATCAAGGTTGACTAAATTTGTTAATAGATAGTATAGCTGTAGTCCTTGACTGATTAAACTACCTTGAAAAAATTAATTTAGGGTAACTCCAAACACGATTAACATTCATCTAAATAACAATCTTTTTAAGTTTTAACAATATCATAAGATAAAAGATGCTCGTAAAAAAAGTTTTGTCTCGGTTGAATCGAATCTTAAATTGCTGATAATTTTTTTATTCTTATTAACGTACAGGACGTAATTATTCTATTTGATTGTGTATTATTAAATTTATTTGTAAACCGCTAATTCAAACATGTTTAAGAAATGAAATTCATTGGTCCTTAAAATGTTATTTTGTTCTTAGAAATTCTATCGTGTTAGTTTCTGTTTATTGATTTATTTACTCTGAATAACTGTGAAGACACAACAGAAGTCTGGTATTATAAGAATAGTTTAAAAAATAAATTATATTAATACTAAGAAGGATATATAGGTAGAATTTACTACAACACTCGCAAGAGTACTTACATATTAAAAAAAAAAAAGATTCATACCTAAAAAAATATTTTAAAGTAGTAAAAAGTCACCGTTAACTTTACAGGAAAAGCGAAAAATATGAAAAAGTATTTTTTTTCTGCGTAAACGTATTGTAACTTATTAAACAAACCTGGATAATAACTAGAAGCAGGGGTGTAGAATTTGTCCGAACGCCCGAAAGAGGAAGAATACTTTTTTTGGGGAAAAGTTAAAACGTTTGCCTGGTAAAGGACATTAAACCCAGAACGGGCAGATAAAAAATTAATTTCCTAACGAGCTGGTTTATTAGTTAACGCGACATCGCAAATCAGCTGATTTCCAAGTCGAGAGTTCTATGGTTCAAATCCTAGTAAAGGTAGTTAGTTACTTTTATAGGATTTGAGCACTAGATCGTGGATACCGGTGTTTTTTATGGTTAGATTAGATTTTAACTACACTTCTCAGGAGTGGTCGATCATAGATTGTACAAGATTACACTTCATTCAGAATCATACCTATTATCCTCATGCATCCTCCGAAGTAATAAGTTATGGTAGTTCCGAAAGACTAAACAGAAGAAGAAAAGGGAGATGAGAAATGAATGGGAGCAAAGGTCAGCGTAGTCGGTTTGTTTAATATGTATATATATATATATATATATATATATATATACATACACATACACATAAAGTGTGTTGTCTGCTTTCTGCTGCAATTCGGGCCCGGTACCTATTTAACCTTCACTACAAAAAATATGGCACGGCTGAGCCGCCGATACGACATTTTTGTGCCATTTGATGAATGGCAGTTTCCTGATTTTTGACTGGCTACAAACAACTGGTGTTCTAATACTTTCTTTAGGTATTAATGTACCGGTATGCAAATGTTGTTAGCTATATACAAATGATATTTAAGCGATAATAACTTAATCGCATTAAACTGTATTATACAAAAGTACTTAAAACGTTTTTAATTTCAACTTGAAATACTTAACCGATATTCGAAACCGGTGTTTATCAGAAAAATCCATACAACGTGATGACTCTTTGTTTGTTTCCATTTTTATTGCGTTGAGTGGCGAGGAAGGGGGGTTATACGGTCGACCTGTCATCTCATATCTCTTGCTTCGTCCCGTCAGTTTACGAATAGCTAGTGGACTAGGCAACTTATTTTTGTTTTTTCCGTCGCGGTTAATTACTGGATGTTTGCATTTACATAGTGATTTTTTTTTCCACCGTGATAATTTATTATTGTGATGTTTAAGTTTATGTAGTATATCGTGTTTCGTAATATTTTCGTTAGCGGCTGTGGTAGGTAATCGGAGTTAAAATTATTTAAACACAACATTTAACTTTGTATTTACCACTTAAATAATACTTTTGAACAAAAATAGTAATAATCAAATTATATATACTTTTTTTTAATTAAGTGGTGAGATTATACGTTATAAATATTTAGTTAAATAGGTACCTACCTACCTGACTAGGTTTAGCATTGCTGGACCTGGCATCCTGCATCTGGCTGTCATGCCAGATGTAAAGCCGGTAGACGGAGAGGCTCGTTAGAGTATTGGGCACTTCTCTGGGCTGAATTATATTTAACTTTGGGTCCAGCTCAGGGGAGAGTAATATAAAAAAAAAGGCTACCTACCTACCTACCTACATATATTAAATTTTCACTTCATTTATAGTGTATGTAATTATTATCATTAGTATTTACCTCATTTAGTCATTACCTGTACCGTAATACTATAAATTATAGTCTGTTTCTTTAAGCGCACCACAATGTCAACTTTCAAAAGTAAACAAATCAGTTGAGCGTTTTGTGAGTGGCGAAAAAGAAAAGACAAACTTTCAGGTCATGTCTCGTCAAAACATCCCGGTTATAATCCCGGAACAAATGACCAAGGAAGCATTTCTGGATTTTTCAAACCATGTGTTCTTTTAGGTATTCAACCTGAACCTGTAACGACAACAAGTTCTGAACAATCGAAGGAAGATGTTAATCTTGTGGATCTGATGATAAACAATCTAAAAGAAAAAAGTAAAGGTTGATGAACAACCAGTCCATCCAATAGAAGTATCAAAACCTTCTTACTCAAAATCCTGTTTTTTAAAAGAAGCGAAAGCTATTATGAAGGGCAATTATCTGACATATTATCAGCTTTAACAAGTCTAAATGAAAAGTTTGATGCTGTACACTCTGTAATTAAGCAAGAAAAATCCAAACCAAAACCTACAATGGAAGCGATACAAGAGCTATCTGAAGAGTTTGAAGCTAAATTAAAACTTTTCAGGTTAAGTAAATCTCTTAATGAAATTACTAATTAATGTCATGGGCAGGATGACAATGTTTTATGCATGGCATGTACATCAAACTGCGTTTTGTTTGTACATATCCCAAAAATGTTGCAGTTCTAAAAACCAGTAAGTTCGGGATATTCATCAAATGAATATCACATGATGCAGAGTAATCAGAGTACACAATTTACGAATTTAAAAACTCATTTGATTGACTGTTTAAATTCTGATGAATTATTTCTTGAGATCTCAGATCTCAACTCAATAATCAGATCTCATTAACAATAATCTAGTCTTTTGATGTCATCTAAAGTTACAGGTTTCAGTTCTTGAACACAATTACCTTGAGGGAGGTAAGTTTTAGTTCTTTTCTTATAGCTTTATGTACCGTATCGGATCCGATATCGTTCTTTCTTTTTCCCTCTCTGGGTCAGACCTCCAATCAAGAATGGCGCAACCCAGAGACGGACGGCTTACTGTAGTGGGTTTCTACAGAGGAACTCAAGGATGTGAACTAGGTTTTTCTCTTTATCTGTGGTGTATCTTCATCTGTGAGAATGGGACTTTTATTATTATTACTACTACTTCATGGTTTGCGATCTTCTTGTCTCCAGAGGTGTGCTATATAGAGTCCCAGTCGATCATCGATACGGCACACTTCGGCATACCGCACCTCCGAGTGGGGCTGTCTATCCCCCTCCAAGGGCGAAAGATCCGATATCTTGCTGTTTTGCTAAGTTACGCATTGACTGTGACGGACTTTCAGCTATTAACTTTCGGTTACATTAAATTAGTTTACTTGTCACCCTCATGAAGGACATGTTCAATGATACTATTGATTCCGATAAACGAAATTAAGCACATTCAATCACAACTTATAACGGAGGTCTTTGTTTATTACTGAACAACGCCCAACCAATCTAATGCCGAAAGAATAGAATACATCACAAAATCCTAAAATATGCTGCACAGCGACTTTCCGAACGTGTATGTACGAGTATATACTCATATATATTTATTTATTATCCAAACTGGTGTTAACAAAGTAAGGCAAATCTCAAGTAAGTTTAAAAAAAATTAAATTTGCGAATGCTACTACATCTAAACGATCATTTTTT
Source organism: Zanna intricata (assembly GCA_010016005.3). Lineage (NCBI taxonomy): Eukaryota > Metazoa > Arthropoda > Insecta > Hemiptera > Fulgoridae > Zanna > Zanna intricata. The sequence goes on from JAAAKQ030013999.1 coordinate 13,006, forward strand.
TTATGTTACCATCATACCCTAAGCCTCCAAGAGGTTCAAGGGAAAGGGTAGGATTGTGACTCATTAGTTTAAAGCATTGGATAAAAATCTTGAAAAAAAACTTCGACAACTCTAACCAAAGTGACAGCAATTTGATTTTTTCCAGCACTTCAACTTTTCAAGCAGCAAATTCCAAGTAGAGATCACATACATCAAAACAATACTTATTCCGTAGGTGAATTTGCTGAATTTAATTTTTTTTAGTACTTCATTATGAGTTGTTATTTAAAAGGTACTATTTTGCTCTTTATGATGTATGCTTGTGTATATATATATATATATATATATATGAAACCAATGGAAGTTTTAAAACAGATTTTCGAAGTACTTTTTGAAGCATATATGTATGGCTAACAAAATAGTAATTTTAATTACGCGCATTATATTAAAACTATACAAAAACAAAATTTCTGATATTTTTTTTTAGAGGCTGCTCATTGGTTGGCAGTCCTGTCGGGTAGAACTCCGGCAGCCAGACTCTTCGTGTTACCGCTGCTGGGAGACAGGACATACCCCAACGCAGTGCAAACGTCCAGATCGTAGCAAAAATTGCTTCAACTGCGGGCCGGGGCCCAGGTGGGCGGAGTGTACAGAAGCGGCCAAATATATCTCCTGTGTTGAGTCAGGACACCGCACGGGCAGTTGGACCTGTAAACATAATCGAAAATTAAATTTTTACTGCTGGACGCTAATAGGAGCCCGACTGCTCATGACTTGACGGGAAAGGCTTCAGCGGTCGGCGGCATCGACCTCCTCATCTCCGAACCAAACATGAGGGCAGTGGCTGCAGAACCTTGGATCGTGGATAGGAATTTTTTGTGCTTGTATAATTTGTGTGTGGGTCGAAACGTGGCGACGTTTAGGGCCAGGGAGGTAGCCCTTCTGACTAGGGTGTTCTGGTCCGTCCACACGCAAGAGTGGGTGGTTCGGAACTCTCCGATGATGATACGAGGGTCCCTCGAGGTATTTGAGGGGCGCGGAAAGTGAAGGGGGGTGTGAAAAGCTTCTCCCCTGAAACGTTTAGGTTAGGGACGGGAAGGATAGCCCCCCAATGGAGAGACGCATCGGCATTCCAGAAGCGAAGGTCAATAGCGAGCCCCATAGAGGGGTCCTCTATGAAACAGCCTCAAATGGTGGCTAAGAAGGGTGGGCAGACTGCTGCCACGACAGGCCGCGGCGACTGAGTAATGCCTAACGGCGGGTCCGGTTGCCGTGGGGGTGTGTATATAAAAAAAATGTGTATATTTTTTTTGAAAAACAAATTATCATACTCTTGAAAAATTTACACTCAATATAAACATGATTGGAAGTATGATAAATGATCTAATGTTTAACAACATAAATGATGAAATCCATTTATATATAACAATATAAACATGAAGAAATATACTTTCTTTTTTATTATATGTAACAAAAAAAAAAAACAATTTTATAGATAGTAATATCAAAAGCGTTCAACCTTGCTTTGCTGTTGATACCAAATCTTATGCACATTAATGTAAATTTAATTTGTAATCACAATTTAATTAATAGATTTTATTAGAACATTTTATCAATATGTATTATTTTATTTATGGATTTACATGGATTTATGGATGACTGGAAGCGGAAGTACATGTTCTTTGTACATTATAAATAATTGATTTTTTTTTTTTTTTTTTTACAAACATAATTTTTAAATTACACGTCTGAGGAAATAGCAATTACAAAGAAAGCGTTTAGATTACTAGAGAATTACAACAGAAAAGATGAGTCTTTGAAGTTAATAAAAAAAATGTAATTTACGCGTGTGTTTTGTACTTCAAGTGAATAAATCAATGCACTTTCAGTCAATCAATCAGTTGGTTTATTTGACCTGTTTTTAAAGATTGTTGAGTATAAAAGATTTTGTTTTACAAACTTTCATTATCAAAATACCTTATGTTTCTTTTTTTAGGAACACGACTCGAAAATAAATTTATCTTCTTTAATTTTAGATACTGACCTTAACAACTGTCTTTTTTTTTTAAATGTATAAATAACACACACTTTGTATTAAAGTCGGCTACGGCTATGTTAGGCTAATCGAGTGAATGATTTAATATTTACTAGTCACTGGTTTGGTTGAAATTAGGTTTTACAAGATTAATAACTAAGGGAAGATTTATAGAAGCGTGTTTCTAAATAGGTTATAACTTATTTTATGTCTTTTCAAGAGATTGATTATGTTATATGTTTAAATAAAAGGTTACATTTCAACCTCGTCCTGAATTTTAGTGAATTAAAAAAAAAAGTAGTATAAAACTTTAGTAAAAAAAAAAAGTATTTTTCATGTTATTTGTTTAATTATTTGTTAAAAGTTACATTCTTTGTTATTATAGTATTTATTTGACTGCGGTTATAATACGAATGATATCGTTTATCTCTTACGTCTACCATAGTCGGAGGGAGACCTTTTTACCATATGAAAAAATATAAATGTAAACTTTTGACCGTCGTCGCCCTGCCACTTATCGCGCACCGCTCGTATACTACATATACAATATTGTTTCTGGTATAAAATTATAAAACTATAAACTTGACGTGGGGTTCCACTCTCATACACCTTTCGCCGCTTTCCGTTCTTATCTTACCTGGAGTTTTACGTTATATTTATGTATGATTCTTTATCTTCTGAGTTACCTTGAGATTTTTGGCGTATTCTGATTTTTTTTTTAAACCAAGTATTTTCTGCGACTTAAATTATTTAGTAGTAATGAAGGTCATTAACCATTAAAAATATGTATTATTTTTTTTTAGTAATTATTCATTTAATTAATGCTTTTGAATGTGTTTTGTATTCTGTCTATCTTTTCATACTTAATAATTTTATTTCCAATTCAAACATATCATGGTAATTATGTAGAAAGATTACGAGGATTCAGAAGTTAATTATCTTAGCATATGTTGTTGCAATCATCGTGTTGATCATCAATAAACAAAAAAAAAGTTATCGTCCTACCGTATTTTTTAAATTTCTGGTTGTAATAATAATGGGTTTTTTTTTTTTTGTTTTTTACTTTTGTTAACGTATGAAAAGGGCACAAACAGTATTCAAGTAACTATATTTTTATATAGTCCAAAAAATAATGGAAATGACTCGCATATAACACCAAAAAAAAGTGTCAATACGACAGCCTTTCACCCGAGTTAAGTCCCTCGTAAGTTTATCAATACCTTCACCAAATATTTCGTTATTCAGTATTGTAAAAGTGTAATATACATTTTTTTCGGACTAAATGATTAGTTATTGCATACAGTTATTGTCCCAACCTACCTATCGGCCGATTTAATATGTTGGGTTTATTAGACAAGGTTAGCGAGTGTTAAGTTATGTCTGTTGAGATTGTTCGAAGTTCAGAAATTTTTTTAATTTAACCGCATTATCGTTTCATTACAATCTATCAATAACTGAAACCAGTACATACAAAATTTTAATGAAGTATATTTAAAAAGGAATAATACAAATATTGGATAAGGATTATCAGAAAAAGAAACAAATGTATACACAAGAGTATTGATACAAATTCAAAACATTTCCTTTGTCGCTACAGGAATAACTAATTTTTTATATAACATTTTAAAATCTGTGTAAGGCAAAAACGTATAATAAAGTGTCATTTTTGTGTATTTACAATCAACGCTGAGAAAATAAAAATATATTCTAAGGTTACTGAGTAGAATTTTGATGCGTATCATCTTTCTAAATAATTATTCATTTCTAATATTTCCCTGTTAATTTTGGTTTTTAAGGGTAAATTGTTCTTATTTTACATGAATATCAATAAATGTTTAGTTTGTCAGAATTTAAAATTATATATGTTAGTGTTTGTTACCAGGATCGAAATTGAAATTTTTCATTTTCATGGCTTTCCTTGCGATCGAGCAAACTAATTTTTATCGATGTTGTAACTATATTGTTTCGTAATATATTTCTTTGGACATTAAGATAGTAAAGAATAGGCTAGAACACCTTTGGGATACTCAGGACTTTTTTCCGATGAGTTGTGATGAATTTTGCAACAGTTACGTACCCCTCGTGAGTTAGCGGCTCGCGGGGAAGTGTACGGCTCATGACTGGTTTCGTAAAGATGTTACTGAATCTGCGTATATGGCCTGTTCCCTATCGACTAAACCTCCTCTCATCGCTTCACCTCCCACCCCGGGGCCGGACCCGCAATTAAGCATAACGCAACCCCGGGAGGTGCATTCTGGTTTATAGGATCCAGGGACTTGTAGTCATACTCTTCACCTAGGATGGAGGTTGCTCTCCAGGAACGTCTAGGTCTTATACAAACAATCAGTCCCTGCTTCATCAGAAGCCATGGCGTCTTGCTTCTTCGACTTTAGTCTGTAGAATTTTAGAGTAATCTTCGAATGTATCGTGTCCGGTCAGCAACTGTGTGAGATAATAATTAGTCTCACCATCTTGTATTCCAACCATCTAGAATGACAATCAATCTTCTGGTCCATTCGGCCTTCTCAGTAGGCCATCTCCTGCCACTTTTGGGCGACGGCTGACTTGAACTCTACTTTACTCAAGCCGTTAAAGTTGTAAACGCGCTTTCCAGTCACGAGATCAACAGGGCGGGCGACAAAACACATGTTGCCATATGAAATGGTATCCTGTATGAGTATATTACTCCTAATAATTATCTACAGTGCACTCTCTGCAAGCGTTGCAGGTTCCGTTTTATAGCAGTTGTTTTTCTCCAGGGCTGGGAACGCATGTAACCGCCATCATGATTACCCGACGTTTCACAGCCCTGGGGCCGGCGTGCGAAGTGAACAATTTATTTAGAGTAGTCAGAATTTTGGGCCTTGCTACAGGTCTCGAGAACGTGGTTAATAAATCTTAGGGCCTTGTCAATAGAAACTCCCAAATACTTAACTGTCTGCCTATGTTGTAAAAGATAATCCCCAAATCGATTGGTTTTAACACGCGTCTTTCTGACAGAGAGATAAATTCACATTTCTCGGTGACCTGTTGTAAACGTTGTAAAACTTAAGACTGCTACGAATCATATTCTGTACCTTGTCTTTTGATAGACTACATGTATAATTTTTTTAACGGATAAATATCTTAACACATAAATATAGTTAATTATCTGTTTTAATAAAAAAAAAAATCTTATTTACACATAGAATATTTAAATGACTAAATTTCTAGACTGGCTAGAGAAATTAGGATTTTCCTTTTCTAAAAAAAGAAAAAATCTTATCACTCCACTGGTATAAGTATAAATATTCTTTTAGTCTTATATTTTGCAAAAAATTGAATTTTTTGCGTACTGAATGTTATAAGCATGAGTGTTTGACGACTTCCAATTATAATTTTAATTATCGGTGTGCAATTAATTTACATTGATTAGAACATTGAACTTGAAAAACTATGTTTAAACGTAAGTGTACAGTAAAATAATACGAAAGTAGAAGTATATCGCTAAATATGGGAGTTGAAATCGACGAACAACATGTAATAAATGAGGCAACTAGTTACTGTTGATGGACGAACAGTAGGAAGATAAACTAGTTAAGAAACTATAGGAAAAAAAATACTACGATAGGTTCAATACATTCTGTGACAACTGTGTATCGTGTAATTGTCTAATAGGATTAATCGATACTTCTTAGGCAGGTTTGTAATGTATTTACACGGTTTTTTTTTTTGTGGTTATACTATATTTTTATTATGTTAAAAAAATATTTGTTTTGAACTAAAATTTATTTTAAACTTAAATATTATTTTAATCTTCATATTTTATTAGAAATATATTTTCAGAAGTAGTTATAAAAATTACGGTTACGTTTTAATTTATGTTTTTCTTGAAAGCTTATATATAAAATTACAAAAGTCAGAACTATATTTCTTACACATTCTGAATGATACAGCAGAATAAAACCACTTTCATATTCGTGTAAACGATCAAACTGATATGTGGGGAATTGTCCCGTAATTAATTAAAGAGATGCATTTAAATGTTTTATGACGTTGCAAACAGCGTTTCTACGTAAATTACCCATAAATGCATCGCACTCCCATAATGATTCATAAATATTTTAGTGTCATTCGGAGCTGTTCAAGTACGAGTATTATGCAAGCAAACATGTTTTTTAATGATATTTAGACTCTTTTATAAGCATATCTTCACATTTGCTTACATACGATTTCGACATTTAGTTATTTTAATTTCAAATTATTATAATTTTAAACTTATTGATTAAATATAGGGCGCTATAAATTTAACGCCTATGGATCTATGGAAGCAGTTAAAAATCTAAAAACATAAATTAAAAAAAAAATTTATTTAATGTTTTAGAGGTTTTTTGAACCAAATATAGTTGTTTTATACTTTCTTGTTCAAGTTAAAGGAAGTATTGTAATCGCGACAAATTTCGGTTTTCAGATTTCAACGAAAATATCCATTTTGACTAGTTTCGGCAGGTCGTCTCTACGTACGTATGTACATATCTCGCATAACTCAAAAACAGTTAGCCATAGAATGTTGTAATTTTGGATTTAGGACTGTTGTTACATCTGGTTGTGCTTCTCCTCTTTTGATAACAATTGATTGAACCAAAAGTTACCAGAAAAGGCCCAAAATCCCCCAAAAATTGGATTTTGGACTTTTTTTTTAAGTGAAGTAATGACCCCTCATTGAGAGATTTTCAACGATGTATCATAGTGATACTTATTTTCATTGGTTCCTGAGTTATAAAAAAATAAAATTTTAATTAACGAAATATTTGGATCTTACAACGGAAATCACATCGATTCGAATCAGACTTCATCCTTTTTTTCTTCTTTTTAACTTTTTTTTTAAATTTAAATATATTGGTTTATTCATTATTACTTATTAACCCGTGATTGTAAAAACAGTTTTACAGTAAATAATAATTCAATAATAACAATAAAAAAAGATGAAAGAAATCAGAAGTTATTAGCGAAATTAAATTTTATGTATTTTTAAAAATGTGTATATGTAATTTAATAGGCATTATTACATATAATCCATTTGGTGAAACAGCTGATTATTTAATATTAATTGAAAATTATAATTTATAATCGTATTATTTTTGGATTTTCTAGTTTAATTTCTGTTTAGTTTTATTTTATTATTCTGGAATTTCTGTTTAATTGTATCTTCATTAAAGTTAACTACAGTGAACAAGTGTTAACTAAAGTTAACAACTGACTGAAAAATAGACCCTCACAAGAATTACATCTGCACTGAGACAACGTGCCCGATCGTTATTAAATTGCAAAAAATTTCAATCTTTTACTTCATTATTCCTCTGATATTGGCGGACAATATTCTCCCTACATCGGAGTCGATCATCATTTCCTTTATTTTTTTATTGTTGCCAATCATTTAATCGCTCTTTGTTTTGATATAATTCTCCTGATCTTAATTTGTGTACACGTTCTCTAGTTTTCAAATTTTCTCTCCCTTTATATTCATCGTCCTCTTTTAATTTTTTTATGTTTCCTTGTCCTCTTAATTTTGTTATTCTTCCTTCAGTGTTAACATTTTCTTTCCCTTTATATTTATCATCTTCTCACTTTCGAATGAAATAAGTTTAAATGGAGTGCAGCAAAAAATGTGTATAAACAATTTAATAGGCATAAAAGAATGTTATGTAGTGTCCGCTTCAGATTTTTTTATATGACTATACCATAGAAGGATCACGCAGATATAATTTGTTAATCAATCATCTTCTTTGTTTCTTTATTCTTAATTTCTTCATCTTTTCTGATTTGATATTTTTATCTTCTTCATATCATTTCCTATAACTGGGCTTTTTCTGTTCCACAGATATGATAAAATTGTACAAGTTCTTTCTAAACTCATCTCTGTTGTAGAAAGTTTCTTGAGTTAATTTTTGGATTATTGTTTTCATTAGTATTATGTAATCTTGATGGGTTTTTTTTATATTTCCAAATTTTATCAAAGATTTGTTTATTCAATTTCTCTTTTTCTGTTTTAGCCTCCGGAACCACCGTAAGGTATTACTTCAGAGGATGAATGAGGATGATATGTATGAATGTGAATTGAAACGCAACCACAAAAAAAAATACCGGTATTCACGATCTAATATTCAAATCCGTATAAAGGTACTACCTTTACTAAAGGTTACTATAAAGTTCTTTACTAAAGTTCTTTACAAAAGGTTACTATAAAGGTAATACATAAAGGTGACTACCTTTACTAGGATTTGAACCTTAGAACTCTCGACATCGAATCAGCTGATCTGCGATGTCGAGTTAAATACTAGACCTCGCACGTCTACGTGCCGGGTTAAACACTACGTGGGCTTGTTGTTCAGTCTTTTATTTATTTTTTTTTTTACCTCTGAGACTACCGTTAGGTATTGCTTCAGAGGATGAAGTGAATGAATTTTAACGTGTGAAAATGCCATACCTGATAGGAATTCGAACCAGGAACCTCCAGATGAAAAGCCGAGACGTTACCACTCGCTCCACGGGAGGCCTGCTGTTTGTTTAATCTAGATTCATTCATTTTCACACAATCTTAATCTTTATTTCTTCCATTTGTTTTTAATATATTGCTATTCTGATAAATTTCTTTATTTGATTTTAATAAGTATTTTGGTTCTTTTTAGGTCCATATATATTTTTATCAGAATTTTCTTTTCTATTTCTAATATATTTTAATCGTTGTGTATAGAATATTTTTTTTTTTTTTTAATTAAGTGCTCGATTATAAATTAAGCAACAATATATTACTTCTCATAATTATAATTATCAAATGAGATACGTTATATTATTGGGATCTATTTATTTTGTCTTTTCTGTTTTATCTTACGTAACCCTTTATTTAAGTAATTCCCGTCATTTATCAGAAAAAGTAAGCAAAGCACGTACCCCATTCCAACTAAGATTCTTACGTAATAATTGAACTGCACCTTTCCTAAATTTATTTAAATAAAAACTCAATTAAAATGTTAGGTGAAATCTTATTCTAAACGTAATGAACAATGGTAAAACTCCTTGACGTGTATTTTTAAATGTAACAAGGACAGAGGTTTCAGGTGTTGTAGCACAATTGGTGTTTGTTGCCGGCCCGATCATGAATACAGTAACCCTTATTTTCTAAAACATTGCAACAGAAGGCGCAATATTACACCTTGGGTGGTAGGTAGAAGGCGATGCTCTCTCCCTCATTCTGTCAGAAATATAAATATATTACGTAGTAACCCATTTAGCAGCCGAAACACGTTACCTATTTCCTATTCCTTATTATAAGGATTATTTCATATTCTTAAGGTCTTTAAAATTATACATGCTAATACATATACGTAAGAAAGAATAATAGTACACGTGCACATTACCTAATTAAGGAATTAAAAATTATATTGCGTAATTAAAATATGCATATTCTTTATCTGTTCGGCTCCTTTTAAAGGTATCAACTGAAAGAAAATCGTAGGATTTCCTTTCGCCCATGCGTTACCCAATATGGTATCTCAGATCTCTCTCTCGTTGATATACAATTAGTTTTTTCATTTCTATTTATCGGAGTAAAAGTCTGTTCTGCTCAAATCTTTCTTTCTTTAATTAATTAGTTGTTGATTAAGGGTTCATTATCAAGTTCTTTCTTTAGTGTTATTTATTATGTGTAAAAGTTTGGTTCTCGTACTTGTTTTACTCTCTTGTTGAACAACACGATAGGCAAAAAAAAAAACAAACTTAACTTCTTTATATAATTCTAATTTATTTTTCTTTACATATTTTCCTTTTCTTCCTTAATTTTCCTTTCTAAAATTTCATTCAATCTCTCTACAAAAACATAAATAAATAAATAAAATTTTAGGTATTTACATTAGTGATTAACATTCTAATAACCACATTACCAAAAGCAGATTGTTAACTTTCAGTTACGTAAACAGATAAAAATAAAAAATCTTGCTCAAGTATTTCTGCTTAAGTGATCCTCTTAGAATATCTAAGTTTATAAATAATCATTTATAGATAATGAGAATTGTTTAATACTGGATATTTCACATAAAAATTACACCTAAGTTATTATTGTAATTTTCTCGTATTGCACCAATAGTTTTGTTTTATTAACAAACAACATTTATTTTACATCATAGACATTTTACTCAATTAAAGACTAACTTTTTCCTTTCTGTAGTCTTCAACTGATTTTCTACTCTCATCAACTCATTATTTTATAACCAATGAAAAAGTCTTGGAAAATGTGGCACACTATTAATATATGTGATTCATCATAGCATACGAACAATAGTTTTGTAGCAAAACAAAATAAGGTAAAAACCTGCTGCAGTTCTTCTTTTAATAAAAATGTACCAATTATCGCAAGTTTTTCTTGTTAAATAAATAAATTTGTTTTAATGAATAGTCCAGCAAGAACGAAATAGTGGTTTCTTTCCTTAAGGTAATCTTTTTTTTTTTTTTTTTTAATCTCCGGAACCACAATTAATTATATCTTCAGAGGGATGAGATGAATGAATTGTAGCGTGTGTGAAAAATGCCATACCTGACCCGGGACCTCCGGATGAAAGGCCGAGACGCTACCACTCGGCCACCTTAAGGTAATCTAGAGCAAATACAAGATATCGTTATTATGATAAATAATTCGTTTTCACTACAGTAGGGATTACGAATCGGATATTTCTGTATCTAATAATATTAATAAATAAAATAATTGTTTATTTGCTTTCTTGACATTGCATTATGACATTGTTATTAAATCATATAAAAGATAACCATATTTATTGTGAAATTCTTTTTATGTTATTCGTAATGGAAAACAATTAAATGTACAATAAATCGGTAATATAAATTAAATGTATTAAATAGTTTATGAAGAAAATAAATTATACGGACATCTAAGTCGGTTATAAATATAATACAATTCAACCACCAGGTTGGTCCAGTGGTTAACGTGACATCGAAAATCAGCTGATTTCTAAGTCGAGAGGTCTAAGGTTCAAATCCTTGTAAAGATAACAATTTTTATACGGATTTGAATACTAGATCGTGGGATACCGGTGTTCTTTGGTGGTTGGGTTTCAGTTAACCACACTTCTCAGGGGTGGTCGACCTGTAACTGTACAAGACTACACTTCATTCAAATTCATACATATCATCCTCATTCATCCTCTGACGTAATACCTTACGGTAGTTCCAGAGGCTAAGCAGATAAAGAGAGAAATATAATACAATTAAACAAAGTTTAATATAAGTTAAAATAATTAACATACAAAGTAATAAACTTGATTTTATGATGTTGATGGTGAATTAATTTTACACGTATCGATCTCCGTGGCGAGTAATAGCGTCTCGGCTTTTCATCCAAATTCGAATCCCGGTCAGGCACGATATTTTTCATAAGCTACAGATTTTTATTTATATATTTCCCCGTAAAAGTCTTTTTTGTAAGCTTCTACAGTAAATAATTCATCAGTAAAAAAAAAAAAAATTACGGTATTTACTCGAGTAACCTACAAGTCAAATTTTCTTGAATTTGCCTGTTAAAAATTTAGTATGGATGGAAAATTACGTTTTGATACGAAGTAACGTACTAACAAAGAAAAAGAATTGCATGGTTAACCAGTTAATTCACGACTGATTTAATTCTGTAAATGTAGGTCGAGTTCCTTGCAACGAAGATCAGATATATAAGTTATGGACAGTTATTCGGATAACTTACGGAGCGAAGTTCTCCGGTTTAATCAATTATCATGTTATTCATGATCTTAGTGTTACAAGCTAGTTTCGTTTACCCATTTATTTTCTATTCTTTTAATCGCGCTGTTTCTGTCCATTAAGCCATAAAACGCTCATACTAACGCACATGTTTGCTATAGGAAGATCACATATAACATGTAGGGATTTGATGCCCAACAAATACCAGTATGCACACACCTTTTCACTAGACAGCAAACAGTGACGACAATTGAACTGATAAATGACATTGTTAATCACATTTACGTGAGTAATTTTTCAGTGAATCATAGAGATATAGATATTTAACTTTAATCTAATCATTTGCTGTACTTTTCATTTACGTGTTATGAATTTACATAATTTTTTTTTTAATTATTAATATTAATGTTTCCTAAAACCGGATGTCAGTGTATGCAGAATGTGCCCGGATGTGCTCTTCTCGTATAACCATCTAAGGTAGATAACAGGATGCCTGAGCTGTTAGAAATCTCTTTGACGCATGGGATATAATTGATGTATCCTACAAACGCACCCGTACTAGCACCTGTAATTTAGTCATGTAAATCAAATTATTGAAATTAAACCATGTCCTAAAAGTATTGATTTAGTATCTACTAATGATTTTTTGGTCACAGAGGTTATCGATGGCCACCGGAAAAAATTACATTATTCAAAAGCGATCCAATATGAATGAGTAAATTTTAATAATCCCTATAGCCTTCATGTTTTTGAATTTTTATCGGTATTACTTTCCTGGCTATAGCGATGTATGCTACTACAGCTATAACGAAAAATTATATAGATTTTAAAAATAAAATCTTAAAAAAATTGGTCTTTTTTAAGTCTTGTGCCTTAAGGAAACAATTAAAGAAAAAATAGATTAAAATAAGTAAATAATCTGGAAAAAAAAACATTTTTTATTCCAGAGCTCCAAAATAACAAAAAAAAATATTTTTATCAGATGAACGAACGTTAAGCGTACTTATGTTGCTCTGCGTTTGATTTTTAATTCTGGATCTGTAAAATGATTTTCTTTGAACTTGGTTGACAGGTACTATCTTCGAGGGGAAAAAATGTATTCCTTTTTTGTAAAAATTGTAAAAAGGGGTGGGGTTGTTTTGGCTGAAAAAAAATTAAAATTCTATCTAGTATATTTAAGAAAAATATTTTCTTACGAAAGTTTTTTTAATCAAGATCACAAATTACAAAAAAAAAATTATTTAATATTTTCCCCCTTCCCAAATGTGTTTTTATATATATTTTAACAATATCTTGCTTCAGAAAAGCAGTTAATGGGATTTTTCTGCATCTGTATATTCTATATCAATAGGCTTTCAGAGAATTATAAAAACTTTTTGCCTATCCTGCTCCAGTTGTCTGTGGTGATAAAAAAATATTTATCCAATTAAAAAAAAAAAAAAAAATTAAATCATTTCGCAAAAGTTACTTATTGCATTTAAAATGTAAAAATCTTTATTTTTTATTTCGTACTCTAGTATTTCTTGAAAAAAAATTTTCCTAAGATGTACACCCCTTCCTAGATAATTGCAACTTTGTTTATTTAAAATTATATCTTTGTATCTTTAAAACAATTTTAAAAAGTTACTTTTTTTAAATTTATTTTCACCACTTTAGGATTCTATTAAAAATTAATTTTACCCGAATGTTTCCCTTTGAGTGCCCCCAAAACGAAAAGAAAAATTGTTCTTTTTTTTTATTTCTGAAGATTACAAAATAATATCATAAATAAATTTCTTTTTCATAAAACTGTGAAAAAATAATTCATAATTTTAGTTATTGTTTTTCAATAAAAGAGAATTTTATAAAGATATAAGAGGTATATTATAGAAACTATAAATAAGTATGATCATATAAATGTAGACGCATGTAGATGATCAAATGTAGAGACGCTTAATTCTAAGCTCTTCAAACATTACATACTATTATTCCAGTAGAGAACATTTAATGTAAGTACATATATAAAGTTAGGTCAGAGAACAATACCATTGGTAGTTAGACACGAAACAAATATCATAAAAATTCATAAACAAGAAAAGCCATCGAGATGGACCCTAGGGCAGTCTCTTCTCCTCTTTCCGGATGTCACTTGACTTCGCTTGATTTACTCTAATGTTCCATCTTGACAGCCATCCGTTGATTTGGTCCAATTCAGATTGATTGAAATTTACTTAAAGCTACAGTTGGGTCAACTTCAACAACCAGGCCGTTTCATCAGCAAAAGAAGCGTTCGTGTCATAGTCCGTAATCGGAAGGTCCATTATAAAGATAGAACATAAAAACAGGTCCTTAAAACCTAGCCTTGATGAACATCCATCTTGGTGTCAAAGAATAGGGACAACTCCTAAATATACTTCACTCGTGAAAAACGTCCGTCCAGGTAGCTACGGAGTAATTCGGTTGTGGTAGGCTTTTTTCAGCTTTTATAACAGGCCAGGCAACCATACATTGTTGAAAGCCTGCTGAACATCCAAGAAGGCAGTTGAACCGTATTTCTTCTTCTCAAGGCACTTTATAATCTCAAAAATTTTATGCGTTTACTCAATAGTAGAGTGATAGCTTCGGAAGCCGAACTGATTATAGGGAATAACATGACCTTGTTCAAGAATAGCTACAGCCTCTGAAGAAAATGTTTCTCAAACATTTTTGTTACATATTTTACATGTATAGCAGATTTATTAGCCTATACGAAGATACTTCATGTACTGGTTTACCTGATTTAGGGACCATAATCATTTGTGAAATTTTCCCCTCCGTCGAGATGCGCGTAGTGCGCAGGATGCCATTAAAGAGGTGTATTTCGAAAAATTAATTCCCGGCTTTTTTTTTTTACTGATAAAAAAATGTATGATTCTCTTTTATCAGTAGGGCAAGAAACACTGAATGTTTGATATTGAATGGAATAGTAATAGAAAACTTAACACTTACTGACTAGTAACATTATAGTGTTGTTAGAAGAGTGAACTCACATTGAATTTTTCAATGAAATAATTGTCGTTACTAGTTAACTTGACGAAAATATGTTCTAATCTTCTAAAGGCGACGATAATTTTGTAACCATTAATCAAAATTTTCGTTACACGAAAACCAGCAAGAGACTAGTAATTGTAAGATTTTATTACAAAAAGTATCGTGTAAGGATATCCTGAGGGTTTTAATTGGCTGAAAATTGTATTTTTCAACGTAGTGAAAAGCTAACATTTTATTATAATTACAAACATATGATATAAAACATAATAAGGAAATATTTTTAATTTAAATAAAGGTTAATTATAGTTTATTTAGCTTTTCTTTTTCTTTTTTTTTTAAACGTGAGATGTATAGTTTATCTGTTAGTTGAGATCGGTCTTGCAGATAAATGTTTATTTATCTTCATCCATTCATGAACACGTATTCACGGAGCGTCATCGTTTGTTGCATCACAAATATGTATTAGACGATTATCGTTGCTTGATTGTTTGATAATAGGTCATGTATCAATAAAATTAAATTAATATTCTTGCCTCGGTTCGATGATTTGGATGTGATTGCAATGAAGTGCAACAGAATTACTTTACGTTCTTTCATTTGAATGCGTTAGACTCTCTCTTCCTCGTGTACTTTTTGCATAATTCATGGTTCATGCCGGGTTGCCAAACATTGCTCAGATCAAGGTTAACCCCTATCCCTTCCTGTGTAGTTATATAGTTGTTGTGCTGGCTATGCGAATTCTTTATACAACAGTAAATAAATTAAAAAAAAAAAAGATAAAAAATGATTTGTACCTCTAACGTGACAAATTTTCTCCCTCTTTAATAATATTACGCTTTAAATAATTGTATATATGGTTTT
>JAAAKQ030014000.1:2978-18166 GCA_010016005.3 Zanna intricata
AAATAAAATTAGATATTAAATTATTCTTGTAATTTTAATAATAATAGAAATATATTAATAATTAGTGTTAAGAATTAGGAATAGGCTTACTTGTTACAATTAATTGCACGATTGATCTTTTCTCTTTTGATTTTTCTCGCCTAATTTTTCGGATATCAACTATCTTTCAAGAAATAGTTAGTTACTTCACCGAAGAATGGTAATTTAAAATATCGTTAAATCTCGCATGTTCATTTTGGTCAGCTAAATAAGAGTATGTAAATATTTGTCTTCTTCGGTAAAGAACCGTGGGAGCTATTCGCTTCGGTACCTGTTTCACTACAGCGGATGGATGTCTGCGGAGAGATTAAATGGAGAACGTTCCTGAAAGTTGCCGGAAGACTTTCCAAAGGATAATGTTTTAAGATAGTTAAGGAGAGAACAAATTGATAGTTAATACACTTTAAGCGATATAAACTTAAAGCTTTTTTCTGAGAGCTACGGCTGAAAACTGTAGGTATATTTTCAGAGAAAACTTCCACAATTTTTCCTTTTATGATGACGTCCTCTAAAATATTCCGAAGATAAGATAGTCCCGTGATCGGTTCTACGGGTGGTAGCTACTCAAGAGAGATGTTTCGAAAGATTTAAGTATCGTGACATACTTTGAATCGGAAGTGTAAAATATTTGACGTTTAAAATAATTAGCCACATAATCTTAAAACAAAGGATTTAAGCAGATTAGAAAGGAATGAGAATAATTCAAAATAATTAAATTACAGATTACAAAAAATATCGATTTTTTTAAAGAAAATTTGGGTGTTTTTTCTTTTTCCGTCAGTATAGCTTACATTTTCCTCCAAAGATTAAAATAATAATAGTTTAACTAACCTTATAATAGTTTAATTAACCCAAAAAGTCTAATCTGTAAATCTAATAGTTGCAGATCAATTAAGACACCACCAGTAGTACTACAATAAAATACGCTAATAATTAGACGGTAATGGGTACGATTTTCTCGAAGATAAGCACATCCTGATTTTATGCTGGCAGTATCAATAATTCATTCACCGGTATAAAAACGCATGGTATATTTCCAGATTTTAAGGGTTTTCGAGCAGTTAGGTGGGTCTCCCCCAAACGACATATCACGTAGTTTCTGTTGGGACGTGGTACCTTTAGGGATAATTTTGTTTGGTTGATTCAGATCTCTGCCCGGATTGTAGGATCGAAGACTTTGTGGACTATGTATACTCTATGTATGTCCTCGGTACGAGGCTGAACGTTCTAGACTTGTAAGGGAGCTTGAGAGCGTAAACTACTTTCTAGATCTGCAGGGCAATTGGAAGTCTCATAGAAAACGGGCAATGGTGGCTGGCTTCCTTCGTCTGAGCAGAACAGCTCAGGGGGTATAAGTAGAGTAGTATCCCGGGTAGTTAGGGTCCGCCTGGACAGTTAATTGGCCGGATGTGTAGGAGCTTTGGCAGCGAACCTCAGTTAGCTGTATGTAAATTAAATAAAATAATGTGGTGAGTCGCCGTCGGCAGGATGGTGGCTACACTGCCGAGGGCACGGTAGTCCATACACTTGTGAGATGTAGCACCATCTTGATGAGGGCAGTAAGTGGTAAATGTCATGCGGGACTCTGCGATGAGCAGAGTCCGTAGTTTTGCATTGATTTAAAGGTTTTCAAGTTGATCGTAGAGATCAGTTAAGGAAATAAAATCTAAATCATCGATGTTGCCATCAACACTTTTTGTGTGGTTTGTTGTAAATTCTGATTAAACTAATTTTTTTCGAAGAAAGAGAGATTTACAGGCACAATAGATTGCTGAACTACATGTTGAATTAGGCGCGCATTCGTGCTTCAGCGAACTCGGTTATTTGTTCAGCGGGAAACGAGTAGGGCCTAAGAGAGATGTCCGAAAGAAGCTCTCAGCGAAGGCAAGGGCTGAGTCAAAACACTGATATAAATATATACCGAGGCATTTACATCGGTGGCATCCCAACAGAGGCCAGGCTGATGACTGTAATACGTAATCAGTTTGAGGGTCAAAAAGACAACTCCCGTTAAAGCCCATCAGGGCTATGACTGAGCCCCCCAGCTGGCGGGAGCTGGTGTGGCGATCGGTACATCACAAGGTGGGTGTCTTCCCCTACGGGGGTTGGAATGACCGTATAAAACCGCAATAAAGAACTGAAATACGTAATAAAACACAGTTAAATTATTAATGCTGTTACTAGTTAATGCGGTAACTTTTAGTGTGTATATACTTATGTACAATTTTAATCCTATTTTCAATTTATATTTGTAGATCTCTAAAATACTTAACACTTCATTCATTAACATAGGCTTCCATTATATTAAAATACGTACATAGAACATTTAACGTCTATTAAAAAATTCATATAAATATGTAAATTATACCAGATAATTGAATATATTTTGAAATTCATAAAATAGTTTTTATTTTGGAATTAAATCTAGACTGATATACGAGTCACACAAGTAGTACTTGAGTTATTTAAATATAATTTTCATAATTCCATACTACTTTTATCATGATATTTAATTAGCATACATAAATAAATAATTTTGACAGTTATTTTCCTTGTATTGACGAGTATTCAGAACTTGTTTGGTCGGATAAAAAAAAAGTCGATGTAAAATATATGAGCTTAGCAATCTTTATTGTTAAGTTGGTATGACTGTTTACGTGTTGGGGGCGGTAAGATTCTAATACATGGTACTAGGTCCATATATTCAGTAGTGCAGTAGTAGGCTGACAGACTAAAGTAAAGGTTCTAAGAAGCGTATCTTATCAGTGAACGGTGAGGGTCGTACTTCGCTCCTCTTATTCCTTGTGTCTGTAAGTATGCAGGTTTTTGTTGTAATCGTGTAATACTTATAAAAAAAACATACCATGTGCATGCACATGAACTGCATTCGGTTATATCTTTGCCGATGAGTCTATAGTCATTCTGAATCGCATCATAAAAAAGGGTGGCGCTATTTTAATTCTACTTTTTTTTTTTTGATACGTAGTTACTTTTCATTACTAAAAAAAAAAAAAATTGAAGAAAAACGAAACTAAAGCATTTTTTTTACTACATCTTAACTCAAATTTAATCCCACGTGAAACTGCAAAAAAAACACAACAGTTATAAAAATGCTTCCAGTTAACTATATAATTAATTGTCTTTTCTCATTGCGTCTTTTTTTTTTTAAGAAATAGCTATTTCGGTCAACTGTTTTCAGAAATAAAAAATGTGTTAATTTTAATGAGCCTAGTAAAAAGATGTAAATTGTAATTAAAAAAATAATTATTACAATTCAGTTTGTATGATTTTTATAAATAAAAAGTATGGTTACATATTTTGCGCCGGCGATGTAAATAACTCGCAAGAAAATGATGAGCCGACTGATTCTTTTAAAAATAGCGATCCATCATATAATATCTATTATCTATGAGGATGTGATGTTAACAAATAATTAATTACTTTCTGTAGCAGAGATAAATATTACAAATATTTTTCTTTCAATTAACGCTTCACTCCGTCTTAAAAGAACGATTACTTTTAATTACAGTTCAGACTTTTTTTTTATTCAGCTTACGAAAACAAACATACAAAATACCAGTTCTTTTTTAGATTCCTGATTGAAATATCTGTTACTTGGAAAATGGCCGGTAACTGAAAATCATTGGTTCAAGAAACGCCCAAACTGGGAGAGGATAATGAAAAAAAAAAGAAGTTTTAATAAGAGGTATTTTTTTTAGATTTTTTTGTGATATTTCACAAGGGCGTATGTCGAGTTAAAAGTTAAGTAATGGTAAAATGTAGCATATTTTATTTTTATCTTACATATTTGAAGAAAGAATTCACTAATGAAATTAAATGTATAGGTTTTTAATAGAAAAGTGACTGGGGAATAAATCACCATTTAATCTTTTTGCCGTAATAAAGTCAAAATGTTGTGTACGTAATGCTTTCTTTTCAAGTCACGTCTTATTTACATGTTTCTTTTATAACACTGACTGACGGTCTCATACGTGTTTATATGACTTGTATGTACATGCGCGCGCGATTATTGACCCGTGCGTTTGAGATTGCTGAATACGAACATTACCAAATATTATTTGCTGCAAATGCATTATATTTGTTTATCATACATCTGTCTAATTTTATTTGAATCTTAATAGCTACTAAATATCAATTAATTAATAAGACCAACATTTGAAGCACTTTGATACAAGTTATCTGTATTTACTCAGTTGCTAGTATAGTAATGATGCAATAATTTGAAGATTAATTCCATCGATGATTAAATCTAATATATTGGATCTTTATGGTTGGATCTATTAAACTAGTGTTTCAGATAGTTTCTGTCTCTTTAGTTAAATTTATATTTACAAAAATAGTATTTATTGTCCTAGTTTACGCATACCACTGACAGTTGTGCTATCCTCAGACCTCTTTTTTTTTCGAGGTAGAGGAATCCGTTTTACAGACGCCTGGGTTATACCCGGGCAGATTCTCTACTACTCTTATAAAATAAAGTTAAAGTAGAAGTAAAAGATAAGATAGAAATTACCTCTATTTTCTGTTACTGTAACTTGTAAATCAGCCGTTGAACTAAAAAAGGGAGGGATAGGTTTTGTTTCAAATTTTTATTTACAGTTTGTTACATTTTTATAGGAATCTTCAGTAAAATATATTACGTAGAAACACATTAAAAAGGAATTCCCACTGAATTCCTCAAAAATTATATACTATTTGTATATAACATTTGTATATAACCCTGAAATGTATAACATTTCAGGGTAGAATTTATTACATATATAAGATAGTTTTGAAGAACTGTTCTATCAGTAGTATAGTAGAAAACAATTACAAGTATCATAAAAACAGCAGATTGAGAAAAAAATAAAAATGAAAGTTAAAACAGACATAGAGAAGGGAATGAAGGATTGATTGATGCACAAAACTCAGCTGGTGTAATTACATTATAGAGTACTAAGATACTTTACGGTCAAATGGTTGATTGGTCATTTAGCCGAAGTTCATATTTCAAATTGAAAGTTTAAATACTTTACTTAATACTTTTACGGTCAAGTGGTTAATGTGGTCTTTTAGCCGAAGTTCATATTTCAAATTGAAAGTTGTATGAAAAGTACTAAAACTGTTCGAAATCTGTGAGATGTACGGGCATAAATTTTTTTAATACTAATTAAAAATTTTTGGTCAGCTTTTTTACCCCAAAATATCACAATTATTCTTTAACTTCGAGTAATAATACAAGTTAAGTTTTGTCGTAATCTGTTCATCGTTTGAAAAATATCACCGGAGTCAAATAGGTATGTGAAACTTAAGTCGCCTATTTTATTTTCTTTGATTACGAATATAAGAATTCTGTTATAGCTCTGCATCCGAACAATACACGGTCATAAAATCTGGTGAGTTGGAAAATACAAGTAGAATATACGAACAGTACCAAAAAAATAAGAAAAAGAATATTCGAAAAATTCATAGATTGTGAAGTATTATAATTATAACGGCAAATAATTGTCGTTATTTTTTTAGAGTAAAATAAATCCCTTACAATTAATTATAATATTAGAACTATTTTCGATCTTCAATTTAACATATAATAAATAAAACGGAATCCTTAAATGTCTCTCCTTACTTTAATAAATTATTTCCCACACAATTCAAAATGGGACAACAAACATCCTTATTATTATACAGCATAGGTATTGGTTTTTTTATTTATGCTGTTTGTTCATTTTGGTTAACATTATTTTTTTAAGGGTTTTACAAAACCTTCAGAGTTCGAAGTTTTGCTTGTTTCCAACGGTTTTCATGTAATCAACAGTTAGGAAACTCAATACCACAGTGTTAAAGAAAAACCGGTCCACCGAAGGATTTTTGAAATTTTTGAAGATAAAGGATTAAATCGCATAAAACAGGAGTCTGTTTTTGGCGTCTTTTCACTTTTACTTGGTAAAATTTTAAACTAATTATATTATTTTGACGACTCGCCAAGTGAGATGTGTTGATTTCCACAACAGACGAAAAGTAGAAATGTAATGCCCTAAATATTAACCATTTGAACTGCATAAATTTTGGTTAGGTAAGAGTAGAGCTTACTCTCTGTTCTGTCAATCTACCTCTGGTTAGAGACAGGCAATCAGAGTTTTAGAGTAATAAGTAGAGGTCAGTCGTCATTTTCCTCTCACTTCCCTCATATCCATTACTTTTCGTTCTTTTTTTCTTTGGATAGGTAATAAAAAATGATAGTACCGTAGATAGATCCACCCTGGCCCCCTCCGTTCGTTTTGATACTTATAATTACCCATGTGAAAAGGACGTGGCTCTTCGTTGTTGAAGCTCAGTGAGATGACTTCGCCCATGAGAATGACAAGACCTATTTTTCCTAATCAAGATTTTCGTTAAAAATCAAACTAGTGTCGAGTTGCCAGTCGGATGAAGACGGACATAAAATTTAGATGCTAACGGTTTTTTTTGAGGAATAAAATATATATATATATGAGTGTTTCAGAAAAGATATACTAGATTAAGAAAGGCTATACTTTTTCGGATTCTACTTTTAGAACTAAACGAAAAATATCCTTCGATAAAATGGCAATTTCTCCTTCGGTTCTCCCCCTATTCGCCATTTTGTTATTTTCATATAAAAATTTATTTCTTAAGTTCGGTTAATAAATTCTATTTTAAAACGGATTTACAATTTAAAATTTTATTTATGTACATTTGTGAACAATTGCAATTTGTTTTTATTTCTACGTTTGGGTCAACGAAAATCTTTTCGGAAAAAAATACTGAAACATCGAGAAGTTTCAAAAGTTTTGATTCAAAAAGGAAATAACGGAAATGATTTTTGCAAATATAATCCACTCGTAGTCGAAGAAAATTCTAATTTTCCGGATTGATGAAATCTATTCAAAATTGGTCATAGTTTACACGGACTAAGGTTATAAAATTTGAACGAGTTGCTTTCTTAAATCAACAGTGGAAGGAATTATCTGAATTTTGTATTTTTATTAAAACTGAATGACATTTGGCCTTCAACCTGAAGAAAAATTTCTACCGTTATGATAAGAACACCTGTCTTTATATACGTACACACAGTTTCTTTATTACTCCACGAATTTATAAATATCCTAATAACAAACCGTTTAAATATCTTTAAGCCCATCGTTCTTTTTCTCTGATTTTTTTTTTGTGAAGAACAAACGTACAGGTATCTTTATTATCACGGATATGAGTACGTCCATAACAGTAGACGCTATTCTGTATTTGAATGACCTTACACTTTGGCCTTTATAAGATACAAATTTATTGGGTATTGGACAGATTCAATCAACCATCATCGTTGTTTTATCTTTATAAATAATTTTATTGTTGAAGGTATTATATTTTATATATTATTTAAGTTATTACTACTGATTACTTGTTTTATTTTGTTTGAAATATTATTGTAATTTACAATTAATTATGCTAAATTGTAAAACGTTGATAATAAATAAGTAAGGGACAATGTAGTCACTATTCATCTTTTATAAATGTAATTACTATTCATTTATCCCGTTGTCGGAAATTTAAAAATAATATGAGGTTAAAATTATTTAAAAATAACTTTACTTTTATAAATTACAAGGTCGCCTACAATAATTATTTTTTAAAAATATTCGTAATATCACTAATATGAGTGTATAAGATAAGGTATTTAAAAAAAAAAGTCATAAACATAAAGTAATGAAAAATAATATATTTTCCGTTTTGATAATTTTGCATTCTCTTCTACGTATGTCAACATTCCTTATTTTTATTATTTCTTTAATCATTATTACTGTAACCGCCTTCCCTCGGGTGCTCTGTATAGTGCAGTCTTATCACATCGTACATGTTTATATACCTGATAAATTTTATTACAAAAAATTTCCGCTTTAATTTTTTAAAATATTTGTTTTTTATCTACAATTTAAAATTATACATTTAACCGAGTGATAAGGAAAGTATTGTTTGAAAATTCTGTAAGGGGTTGAATCCACGAATAAAAGGATAGAAAATTTTTTACCAAGAAGAGGTAGCAAATTATTTGAACTAATTATTTTTAAAGATCTCTTCTATAATTATTTGAAGTTTGAAAATATCTTACATAAACCGTAAAATAATTTTTTTTATGTGGATCATCCTAAAATACCAAATAATTGGTTGGTCTACCGTATGATGCATAAATGGAAAATTAAAAAGTAAAAGGAACATAAATTAATCTTGGTAACTCACCGAGCTGGTCTAGTGATTAACGCGAATCAGTTGATTTCAAAGTCGAGAGTTCTAAGTTTCAAATCCTAGTAAAGGTAGTTATTTTTATACGGATGTTTTGGTGGTTGGGTTTCAATTAACCACACTTCTCAGGAGTGGTCGATCTGAGATTGTACAAGACTACACTTCATTCACATTCATATACATCATCCTCATTCATCCTTTGAAGTAATACCTTACGTTAGTTGCGGAGGCTAAACAGATAAAGAGAGAAATTAATCTTGGTGTGGATATTCGGTCAATTTAAACTATTAAAATTAGAATTGCATTGACAGCTAAGCAATGTGTAATCCGTGCATCTATCCTGCCCCACTGAGAACCAAAACAAACTAAATCTGTGAACAGTAATGTCCGCTTTTCTCAAGATGATTTCTCAGTTATAAAAAAGTTAGGTATGGGATTAATTGTCAGAGGTTTAATTATATAATCATCTGTAGGATTTCAAGATATTTTTTTGTTAATAATGTTACGTGTTCGTTCCTGGAGTGGGAAATACTGTCCGGTCAAAGAAAAAGTATGTTAGATAAATTAGTCACAAATTATAAGAACTTTTCCATTTGTCTGACCTGCAGGGATCAGGCCCCGGTAACTGATTTTCAGAGAGAAGATAGTTAGTGTTAAAGTTGTAATGTTAAAATCTGATCGGTTGTTTTGAACAAACAGAACAATGAGAAAAAGTATAAAAGTAATTGATAAAAATATAATCATACAACGTATGATTCTATTGTTTTTTTTTTTACAACACATACTTAAGAAAACATTTTTTTTTTCTGGAATTAATTTTTTCATCTAAAATATTCTTTTGGTAATGGAACTTCTATTACTCATTTTTAAACAGTGCAGTAATTCACTTTCTGTTCCTTAAGAATAAAAAATTATTAAAAGTCATTAATTGAAATCTCGTACAACTGATATAATTTGTACCTCAGTTTACCTATCTCCATTTTTACCTATAATTTATTTAAAATTTTCTAAGCCTTTTTATAGGAAGAAGATCTTGATGAATCGTAAAATAGGGTATAAAACTTAAAAATGAATTGTGTATAAATTATATATATAAAACAAATGACCTTGGAACATTAAGTTCAATCACACTAGATGTCTCAGCGTTCGTTCAATGTCACCATAAAGTACCTGACCTTAACCCGGAACCGAATACCGGTAGTTGATTGCAATCAGGAATACTTAAGGTTGAGTTTTAAAGGAGTTGCTATGATTTTTTTTTTCCAAATAAATGACAACTTTTTTCTGTGTTATTTTTATCAGTCTTAATTGTTATTTAAGGACTTACTTCTGTAAAATAACTTATGAGTATACTAATCTGAATCAGTTAACGAGTAAGGTAAAAATTAACATATAGGTGGTAGATAAAAAAGTTACTTATGAATTCTGAATAACTAAAGTAGAGTTTTAAAATTCTAATTTCTGCAACAAATGTTTTTTTTTTTTAGTGATACTATAACGAATTAATTTACATAATAATAATATTCTACTAACTTTGCGTTTTTGTTAATAAAATTAGGAGGAAACAGAACATCAGTCTTTAAAAGAAATATTACATCGTGATTTGAGATCACCTAACCTTTAAATCACTTAAAAATAAAGCATATCTACAGTATTGATTATGAAAATTCGTATTACCTAATTTCAGCAATAGCTCTTTTCTATAAGGAGTTTTTTTGTTTAATACATTGTAAATGTATCTTGATGCATAGTAGTAATTAAATCCATTCATGAATCTTATATCCCAAGAAAATTGAATTTTTTGTGATTGAGACGATTAATTGTAATTCAAATTACATTTATCATTTTCGAGATTCGTTTCCAGTTAGTCTTTTTTTAATATCGTACGGTCGATATCAATTAATAAAAATTTAATTAGGTAAATAAATGCACATAAAATATTAGAAAGCTAAATAAACGAGAACTTTCTTGAAAGTATTAAAAGATTAAACATTTCTCGTAGGAGGTCGCCATACTGCTTGAACCAAAGTCTACCGATATGTTGACGATATTTGCTGTAGGACACCCACTTGTTGAGGCCTACCTTTGGTTATTAATGTGTGAGTTGTAAAGTTTTAAAGATTAGTCAGACAACTGATGCATCACAATTGACAATTGAGGGACCTAGATAGTTTCTTCGGTTTTCAAAATCAATCGGCTATACCGGTTGTATAAAAACCTATACAACTGGTTACTGTGAACAATGTTGTGTTAATACTCTGAATGAAAAAAATGTACGAAAATGAGTTACAGTTGTTCAGTTACATATGTTCAGTTAATAAAAAAGAAAAAAAAAACAAAAAAAGGGTAAATAAAATCAGTCTTCGTGGAAGTGGATGAGCGCTTACCCATCCAGCATCATTTTTGTTTTTTTTTTTAACCTCCGGAACCACCGTTAAGGTGTATCTTCAGAGGATGAGGTGAATGAATTGTAGCGTGTGTAAAAAATGCCATGCCTGACCGGGATTCGAACCCGTGACCTCCGGATGAAAGGCCGAGACGCCACCACTCGCGCGAGGGGTAGTCATCATCTTCTGGGAGAGATTTTATATCCTATCGATTGAATTCATGTCACTAGAAACAACGATCACTACACAAACGTGAAGTGAAACACATCAAGAATTGTGCAGTGTTATCCAGAATTGGCCTCAGGTTGGCTGACAAACGACATTTTGTTAAACGATTGCACAATATTGGGCAGTTGTTACAGAATATTTTGTTTACATTCTGTAGGTGTATCATGTCGCTTGTAGGGAATATTTGTGTTAAACGTTTACAGTCGGCCACTGTGTACTCCGAACTTAGCTCTAAACTATTAACACCGAACAAAAGTATGAACTCTTTTTTTGGGTGCCGGAGTTTACGAGCGATGACGAATCGAAATAATGATTAAATGGAGTTGTGACAATGATGTATAACAAGGGTACTTCAGAGCCTGTGAATCGTTAAGATAGATAAATGCGTCGACGTTATCGGTGACGATTAATTGGAGAAATAGACTTATTTTACAGGTTTAATAAAAGAAAGGAAAATACATTTTTGTACTAAAAGTTTTTAGAATGAAACTACAGTCTTCCTATTACTGAAAGAGAACCTAACCAAAATTCTGTGAAAGTTGTGTTCTAGTAATTTTTAATTGTTTGTTTTATAATGTTATTTTTTCTACTTTTTAATCTTTTGATAAAACGCTTCATTGGATCATTGGAAAGAACATTAAGTCCAATACGTTTCTGTCAAAAGAGCAAAAAAAAAAAAAAAAAAAAAAAAAAATTAAAACAATTTTCTCCGCAAGTGGACTAAATTTTGTTCTTTAATTTTTATCGCTTTAAACTTCTTTTGTTGTTAATAAATTGAATTCTAAGCTAGTAAATGCAAAATATCACAAATAAATGATCAAGTACTAAAAAAAAATTTAAACACGAAAAGTAATTACTTTCATTTTTCGGCAAGAGAGCGATCTGTAACTATTTTTTTTTGACATCTTCATTTTAAATCAGGAAAAAATCTACTAGTTTTGATAAGACGTTATTTGTGTGAAGCGTGGACAGTAGATACAGATCAGGATATTTCGATAATATGTTTCGTTAAGAACGAGATGGAAAAGTTGTAATGTAAAAACACATTCTGGGTAATATTCCCATGAAATATGTAAATTATTGAATTTTATTAGGAGAGAGATTAAATTATAACTGGGATATCTTCGGTACAGGATTCGGTATTTTTTATTAGTTGTTAAATTGAATTATTTTATGTGTGCATTTATTTATTTTATAAATAATTGCTCAGTTTCTTTTTATTGCAAAGTATAATTAAAATAAATAAATAGAGCCTACTATAAAAAAGAGGACTAACATGAGGAATTAAAAGTTTAGAAAAGGTAAAATTATTTAAAAAATTTTTAAGACTATTCTTTGAAGGTAATTTCAATTTTTTCTAAAGTTAATGTAATTTTGCATTAAAAACTTTTACTTATGTTTAAAAATACAAAAATGTTTATTTTTTAAATATGGATTGGCCTCCACAATTAGTGCTTGTACCGGTTGACCGAGAATTATTTGAATAACTTTGATATTGAGTAAGTAATTTATTTATTAAGGTGCAAAAACGAGTCGTATGAATTTAGAAACATTAAAATTGAAAGTTTTTTTTTACCTATAATCAAAGATATTTTTTTACCTAAATCAATGTGTGTATCAGTTACTGATAAAGTATAAATGCCATGAAATTTTGTAACACAAAATTCTATTCGTTATAACATACTGGCATCTGTGAGTTCGAATGCGTTAACAATCCTTTCCTTAAGGTCATCAATATTTACTACGCGAGTTTTGTAAACGTTATCCTTGATGTAATCCCAAACGAAAAATTTCACATTATTATATCCGGTGATCGAGGTGGCCAAGCGATCGATCCATCACATCCAGTCCAGCGATTTCAGAACGTGTTGTTAGGAGATTCATACACTAATAAACCCCAATGTGGCGGCGCCCCATCTTGTTGGAATATGATTTTGGATTGTAATTCTTCTAACCGAGGGTAAACAAACTCTTCTAACAAGTCCAGATAAATATTCGCTTTAACTGCCGTTTCCGCGAAGAAAAAAGGTCCAATCACACGATTGTGAACCAGTCCGCACCAAACATTAATCTTTGGGCTATCTATAATACGGACAAGTGTAACATATGGGTTTCTCTGAATCCCATATAATCATTTTCAATTACCAACAATCATTTTCATTTTTTTTTCTCAGCAAATTCCTTGTTCAGATAATTCTCAGACACACGGTATCTACGTAATGCAAACAAAATTATACATACAATTGTATATAGTTTATTCAGATATAAGTATTGCCTTTTATAACAATTTCTTTTATATAAAAATGACATTTATAAAAAAAAAACAGCTGTAATAATTTCATATGTAAATAAATTGCATCGATTCTGTGTAACTCGGAAAGAATTCTGAGTGAAATAAGTTGTAAAAAATGCTTTACAGTATTAACAATAAGAAGATACAGATGAATAGTCATATGTTTATTATTCTTTATTTTTGACTTTGCTGATAAGATGCGAATTATTGTTGTACTTATTGACTTTCTACAAGTCTTTTTCAAATAATATTTCAAAAACCGTGCTCTTTCAAATAATATTTGGAAAAAACGTGCTGTTTGAAATAATATTTGTTAATCCTATGTTTACTTAAACTCTGAATAGTATACAGTCATTAGTCAAGAATCATTAATCTGTGAAAATTATGAAAAAAATGTCTAAAATCTTTAAATAAATATAAGAGAAATATCTCTTCATACTTAATTAAAGTTTTACAGTTGTTTCTGTTCAAGTAATTCATCTGGAATTTCTATCTCAAAACGTTTTGAATAGTATTTAATCCATTTTCATAATGAAAATTTAAAATCCTACTTTCTAGTATTCAAACAAATTAAACCAAGTAAAGCAAACCCTTTCTAGTATTGAAGATTCCTGAAAACTGTTAGGTTAAAAGTGAAGAAAATGAAGGAACTTTTTTTTAGAACGCTAGTAATAATTTGAGCTTTCATTTAGAATGCAATTCGCATTCTTGAGAGGGCGAGGAAGCTGTAAGGCGCATCGGACGTCCCCACTGCTGTGGTAACTCAATTTGTAGAAAACGTGTGTTAAAATTTAGAACTATAAATTTAAATGATTTTGGTAATTTCAAACAATAAATAAAAACATAATCTATTTTTTACTTTTTTTAGTAAATGTATGGATCCTTTCTGCTATTAGTAATAACTTTTACAATAATAAAAATGAAATAAACTTGCTTGATATTAACTATCAGTGATTTACTTATCAAAACAAACTTTACAAAAAATCGATGTTGTTTGTCTGTTCAAATTTATGAAGCGAGTAAACAAAAATACACAATTATTAAATATTATGTATCTTGTAAATTAAACGTTTCTAAACATCTGACGAAGGGATGGATAGTAATTCATGAGCCTTGGTTCTACTGAATTATTGTTGTTATTGAACTGTACTGTGCATTACTGAGTGCGGCGAATTGATAGGTAATTTAAAATTATAAAATATGTAACTTATTGTTAGATCTGGATATTAATATTTGTAATGAGAAATTCTATAGAAAAGCATTTAATGTTGCTACTATGTATTAAAAATAACATCCCTAAGAAGGGCTTCATTGTTCAGCAAAGAAGTATCTTCTTCGCATGAAAGAGTCGTTAATCTTAGTATTTCTAATGAAAAATGTTGAATGGTAGTCGCGATTAATAATTCTTTTAAGTCATACTCCAAGGTCGTTTCTTAAAGACTTTAGAAATAATCGCATCATGAAAAATCTGATGTGGACACTACATGACTTCCTTGTACGCCTATTAAATTACATATACACATTTTTCTAAAATGAAAAGTACGTAAAATTTTATTTCATTAATAACTAATGATATTTTTTCATATTTTTTATTTCAT
This sequence comes from Zanna intricata, assembly GCA_010016005.3. Taxonomy (NCBI): domain Eukaryota; kingdom Metazoa; phylum Arthropoda; class Insecta; order Hemiptera; family Fulgoridae; genus Zanna; species Zanna intricata. Next base: position 17,777 of record JAAAKQ030014000.1, read on the forward strand.
TGTACGAGTACAAGAAAGTATCGTTATCGCGAAAAATTTCGCTTTTCAGATTTCAACGGCAATATCCAAATTTTAACCATCCCTGAATCCATTTTGATTAGTTTGGCGTGACGTATACTCTTAGCTGTAGATGTAGAAAACACTAGAAACGTCTATTTGCTTCTATTACAAATATCTTCATTATTTATAAATACAATTAATTCCAACCATTATAAATAGTTATATTAATTACTAAACTAAACTTTATCAATGTAGATTGCTAAGTAAAAATTCATTCTTCAGTAAAAATAGTAATTCAAACAAAAATACAATTTAGCTGCTTCTACCAGTTTCTAGTACAATTCATAAACATCTAGCAAGTTCGAAGTTCGATGTGTGAAATACTGTTAT
>JAAAKQ030014011.1:0-18166 GCA_010016005.3 Zanna intricata
ATTCACATTCATACACATCATCCTCTGAAGTAATACCTTACGGTAGTTCCGGAGGCTAAACAGATAAAGAGAGAGTTATATGTGATCAGGATACAATGCAGTAATGTTATTAATAGCATCATAATTCTAATTTACTTTGTGTAAACGAACTTTAAACCTATTTTACATTAATGAAACAGTTTGATGAACTGTAGACATAAAATACTTTTTCTAGAACGATCAATTTTCATAACTGCTTAATTACTCGATTTTTATTATGTACAATAGCATACCGTTTTTCAAGAACGTTCATTTGTAGGGTTTTGAATTGCGTCATTCCACGAATAATACAGTTTAGTGTGATATCACAAAATCTCTACTACACGCATTCATACGGATAGTAACATTTTTTAATTCAATGAATATCTTTTCTTTTAAAATAGAATCTATACAGATTTATTGTAAATGAGTATTACTTCAGTCGATATTTCATCATTCGATTAATTCTTTTTACTGAGAGGATGGTTAGCAATAAGACATAAAACAACAGGAACAGAATCCCATTTTACTTGTTACGCCTGTGATTGAATTTTACGTATTCGAAGATTTTTGTAAAAATAAAATAATAAAAAACCCTTTACGTTTGAATCTGTCCAACGCTAAAAGAAGTATGACGTCATATTTGCGTCATGTTTCTTATTTTATAAGAGAATTTTGTATTTGCAGGGATATTTTGGTATAAACCAATGGTGGGTAACATTGTAAGACAGTGAGGCGTAAAGAATCGCCATCTTGTTATTATGTTCGAAACATTTAGGTTGGAATAGTTTTTTTAAGTTTTTCTACTGTTTTTATTTGGTGGCAGTTGGGATCTTTGATTTTACGTAAGCATTTCAATAACATACTAAACACAGGCTTTACGTTGCAGTATTCTGTCATTATTTGTGTCTAATCGTTGTGTTATATATCACACCTCGTGTTAAAGCGATTTCATTCGGAGGCAGCCGCGCGGGAAGATGATAAATTCTAAGGCTAAATTAATACATTGTAGTGCGCAGTTTTATTTGTGTTATTGGTTGTATGTTTATTTCTTTCAATCGACTACCGTTAAACATAACAATATCTAAATCTTAACTGTACATAAATTCTTTTTAGCATTCCTCCCAAGAGGTTGGCCTAGACCATTCTAGCCTTGGGTTTGTTGACAAAAAGATAGAAATGTAAATTCTCTGATATTTGTTTAGTATATTTGTACAGAGTTGGGTAACCTGACTTTTGCATGCCAACGTGTTGTGTACGTCTGTTTAGAATAGATTTTAATTTTTGCTTTTTCTTTGACTCTAGTATAACCTAGCCAATCAATGCAGGGGTAATGTTGAAGAACAGTTCTAAAGTCTTGCATTATCGGTTGTGAATTTGTTGAATTGCAATAGTTAGATTAGCCCTACTAAAGGAAAAGGTAACAGACACAAATTTAACTGTGACTTGATTTTATTTTCTCTCATTTTTTTAAATTTGCACAATTCTGATTGCTTTAATACAGCCTATTTATCTTTCAGATGAAATCCAAGTAGCTAATTGCTAAAAATTGAAAGTATTTGAATTTTTACATGGTTATTTCATTTTCTGTCCTTTGAATTGAGTGATATGTAACTAAATTTATTATGTAGTTTAGTTTCATTTACAACAGCCCTGTTGGATTAAATTATAGTGTGTTATGTGAGTATTGTTTTAAGTTATTCAGCATTAGTTGGTTAGGAAACGTAACATATATTCAAACATAACATATATTCTAAGAATTACATTATATGTTTTCATACTTTGTTGAGCGATTATTTTCTTTGTACTTGGCAGTTACTGCTCAGCAATTATAATTATTTTTATACTATAGTGAAGTCATTTTATCATGATGAACATTTAATTTATTGGCAGTTTTTGCTAGCGTATCATTTTGGATGTATGCTAATTTAGGTGTGAAGTTTTTAAGTTTTACATTTATTGGTATTTAAAAATTAGTAGCATTTTCAGTTTGGAGATCTGTATTTTTGTAAATAATTTTTTTTAGAATTGTTTATTTCATCTTGCAGAGAGAAGATTTATAATTTTTTTTTTTAACCAAAGCCTGCTGATGTCATTTTTTTTATTGGTTAAGTGCTCTTTCATCTTATCTATGCAGATGATTTGTTTTCAGCTTATTTAAATAATTCTTTATATAAGCCTAGTTCTAAGATTTTTTATTATGTAACATTATACTTGATCAATGTAATTCCTTATTTGAGATTTTAATTTTCATGATGAAAACTGTAGTTTTCAGATTTTTAATTATTCCTTGTAACCATGCTCCTTCAAATGGATGCAGTGCTGATTTGGCTTTGGTGTTTGAGATTAGTATTCGGGTTATATTTATTTTAAACTTTCTCTTAGAATTTCTTAGATTTTTCTTTTAGAATATCTCTTAGAATCTGTTGGCAATTTTGTATCACATTATCTTCAAAGTCTTTTTGAACAGCTAATTCCATTATGAAAATTAACAATTTTTTGTAAAATTTATAAAATAATAAACTATGTAAGTTAGCTAATCTTGTAACAAAAATATTAAGGTTTAAGAGTATGTAAAGTGATTGATAAGTTTTATACATAACGTAATTATAATTTTTTTTAACTAAAGGTTACAGCCCATAAAAGCTTGGAATTGGTGTGAAATGCAAGTAAGAATTATCTTAAAATCAAAAATGTTAAATTAGCTTAAAAATTGGCTCAAAAGTGTTATATGAACTTGAAAATTACCTTTTTGTATGTTTTAATTTTTAGATGTTAGGATGAGTTTCATTAGAGTAGGTAGGTGTTTCTGAGTTAATAATTTATCAAAATAAGTTACTGAATCTAATTATGCATTTCACAGTGATAATTTATGTGTTCTGTAAAAGGTCTCCCGTGATCATATGGATTGAAATAGGTAGAATTATGTACTGAAATTTATAATATGTATTGGTAGGTGTTGTTAATTTATACATTCAGATAAAATGTAGAGTTTAGATGCTATGTGTGTTATTTCAAATTAGTATTATAAAATTCAGTCTGATATTGCCCTTTTGCTGAAGTGTTATCTAAAATTGGACTGTTTTCTGTGTGTTGGTTGGAAAAGGGTGGTTAATTTCTTTTGTAGAAGGTTGTAGTTCTTAGTAAAGGCTAGCAAATTAGTTTTTAACACTTATTCCTTGAAATCTCCTTCCATTTATCATCCTTTGCCCTTCCATTCTTGAATAAGTTTTAGTTAATAATTCATCCTGGCCTGGTGGACAGTGTAACAAGCTACACATTTGGCCTGCACACAAGTGCGTACAGCTGCACATAACCCCCAATTCAACAAAACTGCTTAAAATGTTCTCATATTCAACTAGATTATGTACTAGATCTGTATACGCAGACCTTCAATTAACATTCTTCACTATTTGAATTATATTCTCTCTTTACATTAGTTTTTTTTTTTAATCTCATCCTTTACACAACTGTGTATTATTTTGTTCGTACAAATCACCTAATATTAAATTTAACATCAGTTACATTAGATTAATATAAAAAATATTTTATTAATTAAGGAAACATAAAAATCCATCATATAATAAATTTTAAAACTTTCTTTGTTAGGTAATAGTAGTGTAACAGAGTATTATAAATTATGTGCCATGATTCCGCATATTCTTTTTTAAATTAGGTATTTGTTTTACATTAAACTTGAAAATTTTGTCACTTTTTGTTACGTTGATTTTAAAATAAATGAAAACTCTAAGCAGCCTCTTATTTTATTTATAAAACTATTATTGTTATTTATTTCTTTTATTATTAATGGAAATTATTTTACTTCCACTTATTGCTATAGAGAATTCACTTAAAAGCTCTTACACTTTCGTAAGTGCTTGTCTATTTTGAACATCTGATGTTCAAAACCTATTAGTTTATGTTATAAACTCTTATATTTATCCTAAACATATTCTTGTAAAATAATTTTTTTGCTAATTTTTGCATTTACAGAAAATGTGTGGTGATTGCTTGCTTGGTTCCCCAAGAATCCTGTTGTAAATATCTGTTCTTGCCAGAGTCCACAGTATAATTGTTTTATATGCATATTAGAATAATGTAACAGACTTATGAAATTAATATTAGGACCAGGGATAAAAAGGAATTATATACTTTTTTCAAATTCTATATTTTGTTAGCAAACCTCACCTGTTGCGTTGATTGTTGTAATTTGTCCAATTTTTCCATATTTGTAGCTTGTCCAGAGTTTTAATAAAAATTTATGTCTGTGGGGTAATTTTTTTCTAGAATAAATTTTTTATCCATGAAACATTGTAAATATATATAAATTAGTAATCAATGATTTTTTATTTTAATTTTAGTGTTGATCTTACAGTGAAAATAATCGTCCATATTTACTTTTTGAGGTACAGATTATGCTTGAAATTAAGTCGCGGTATCTGCTAATTAACATGTTATAAAAATTGAACATTAAAACATTTCTTATAATTTGCCAGTAATTTATTGTGGTTTAATTAGTTAGTATTAATTTTTTTCATATGTTCTAATTACAATATTGTATTTTTTGAATTTGAGCTCACATTTCATTTTTTTAAAATTGAAATCATTTATTAACTATTAAAACTTTTTTAAACACTTAAATTTTGTTTATAGTGTAACAGCCTTGATTATTTACTGACAAATCATTTTCTTATTGTTTAGGTAATTGAAAGTTGTGTAATCAATAAAATAATTCAGAAAATACAGGGTGTCCAGGCTAAAGGTATCCAAAAGTAACAGCTATTAAGTACTACTTAATATAATTATAATTAAAAAATAAAATAAATGCAGCAACCCACCAAGCTTTAGTGTAGGTTTGTCAAGTTCGGTGGGTACACCTTTTGTCGCTCAGCAGCCATCTAGATGAAATCTAACTCTCGCCAGGTGTTTAGGAGCATTTGGAGCATTATTAGACCATTAACTTCAACAAGTCTGTGTTTTAAAACTTCCAAATCTTGAATATTTCTTTGGTACACATAACCTTTTAATAAATTTCCAAACAAAAAAGTCGAAAGGAGTGATATCTGATCATGTAGGTGGCTAAGCAGTTACACCTCCTTTTTCTGCATAAGGGGAAAGTGTTATAAAAAACATAGTAACATCTCGATGAAAGTATGCTAGAGCACCATTTTGTTGGAGATTGAAGCCTGCAAGAATCTGATGAACAGGAAAGATCTCAATCATATCCAGGTACATGAGTCCTGTCACAGTGGGCTCCATGAAAAAATGGACCAATGATGCCATTTTTGTGCAGTCATAACTTGACATTAACTACCACCGATAAGACACTGATTGTGCATATACAAAGGGTTACCTCATCACTGAATAATGTATCAAGATAACTAGGGTTGTTTTCGAAACTGTACATTACTTCTGCGGGAATTTGATATTGTAGGTGGCAATCATTTGGTTTTATTGTGATGGAGTTATAATTTGTAAGCTTGCATATGGAGCCGCTTGTAAACAATGTTGTGAACAGTGGAATGAGGAATTTGTGTTTGTAACTAACCCATCTAATTGATCTTGCAGGATTGGCAATGAATGCATCGCATACATGATCCACAGTCTCATCACTAACTGAAACTTTTGGATAATTTTCACTTTATGAAACCAAACTTCCAGTCTTTTAAAATCATATCTCTGTGATGAATTGATTTGGATGTAATAGGTTTGATGTTTCATTCAGTTCGTACATCCTGTTGAACACAGGTAATTAATTATTGAAACTCTAACTAAAGCACACATTGGAAGTGAGGTCCAGATCTCAACTGACCACTACTGCTACAATTGCATTTTAAGTCAGCTTGCTTGTGCATACATATGACCCATTCCTTGATAGTATACAGAACATATCTTTGATATACTTCCTATTGATTGAGTCTACATTTAAGAGATAACTGGTTTTCTAAATACAGGCCATTACAATTGGATACCTTTAGTCTGGACATCTTTTATACTCATATTTAGTATTTTTTATGGTAAAATATTTTAGATTTTGTTATGATTTGAGATCTTAATTCTCTTGTACTCTGAGTATTGTTTATGATAATATTTATGAAATAAGTATGAAAAGTAATTGATTTTATTTGTGTTAGAGAAAAATAAGCAAATGATGGAGTCAGAGTATCAAAAAGTGAGTAATTATTTACTGATGATTTATGTTTATTTTTTATGACAGCTTTTTTTTTTACGTTTAGCTTTGCTTTTATACATAATGGCTTATTTTTTCAATGTTAATACCTTTGGATAACCTCTTATCATACTTATTATTTTTCCTTGTGCTTAGTGACCTTTGAGCTTCTATTCCTAGGGTTGAGCATTTTGTTTCTGTGAAATAAAATTCAGATTCATGAATTATAAAATTTACTTTATTCTCATTTTTTATTGTGTACTGAAAATTAATAATTTTAGTTTGTCATTATTATTTTAGTGTTTAACGATTAAAAAATCTTTCTTTTTTTTGTAATCTTAAAATAGTTTTGGGATTTTAATTTTAAAATTAAAATGAAATATTACTAATTATGTATTAAGTGATGTGTTATATTACCTAATATGTTTAAAATATTTGGAAATTTTGGGGAAAAAACCCACAAAAATGTAGAATTTGAAAAATGCAGCTGTAGCTCACCGGGCTGGTCAAGTGGTTAACGCAACATCGCAAATCAGCTAATTTTGAAGCTTAGCTTCATATCCTAATAAAGGTAGTAACTTTTATACAGATTTGAATACTAGATCACGGATACCACTGTTCTTTGGTGGTTGGGTTTCAATTAATCACATTTCTCACGAGTAATATAAAACATATATTATATTTGTAAAGAATTAGAAGTTTTATTTTATGCTAATTTATTAATTATTTGTATTTGAATATCAACAATTTACAAGTTGCAACTCTGTGATTTCATTAAAGTTTTGTTCCCGTCTTTTGTGGTATCATTATTGTATAAACAGTTTTATTATTGAATACAGAATTTATTATTGATACATTAACAATATCCTTTTTAATTGCTACAATATTTATTTGGTATTTCCCATTTGGTGACTAAAATATTAGTCACCAATAAATACTGATATTACTTAATAAGATTTGTAATAATTTTAATATTTAATTATATTTATTATGAATTAATTTATGTTTAAAATAATGGGTTCATATTCATTATATTCAAAACATAAAATGTATGTACTTGTTAAATATTAACGTATTTACAATATCAGAAATTGTAAGCCAAGGTTAAGGTAATTAACACTGTTCATTTCTTGAATTTTGGTACAATATGTTGTTTTTATCTATTATTTCTGTTTTCATTGTTTTCACTTTTCATGGAATTGCAATTCTTAATATTTCTTTTTTTTAAATAATGAGTTTTCTTAATTATTATATTTATCTAATAAAATTCAGATATTTGCCCTTTTTTTCTTTCGCTTCTGGATTATCCTGTGTCACTTTCAAAGCTTTTTCTTTAAGATTTTAAACATAACTAACTTCTGGTTTCTTGTTTAAAAACAAAACTGATTCTGAAACATCCAAAATTTCTTTTAATTAGATCTGTTGATTCAATTTAAAAAAATACCTATTCTTTTATTTGTCCAGAACTGATGTATGTCAGTAGTATTTGCTATTTATCAGCTTGCACTAAGACATTATTTTTGCCTGATGCCATATTTCTTTTTGTAATTTGGCTCTTTTAATAAGTATCCTGTTTATTATAGAATGATTTCATCATGTTGGGTCATGATTTCATCATGTTATTAATATTTTAAACATTTTGTGATATATTTATCAAATTTTAAATACATGGAATTTTTTCAGTTGTTTGCATAACCTCTACTTTGAAGATTGATGTCATTTGTTCAGGATTAGAGTTTGGTCAAATGTAACTTTTGGGTTATTTACACAGGAAAAAATTGTTTAACTTGTTTTCAGTAATTTATTTTTTTTCTTTGCTATTGTAGTAAATAGTTACAAGGAGGGCAAGAGGGAAGTGTGGCAATTATGACAAAATAGGACTTTTAAAAATTTGTAAAATAACCAAAATTTCCTCCCTTATTAAAACAAATTACCATAAAAACTTATTTGTGACAAAAACAAATGAATAAATTCATGAGTAGTAGTAAAGATAATCAGTCTTTAATACATTAAAATTTTCAGATTACAACAAATTCCAAATTTTTTGCTCAGAAAAATGAAAGGTGTAGTGTAATTTTTGTTGAGCTTGTTAGTAATTTATGGTTTTTCTTCAGTGATTAAAGTTTTATTTTTTTAAATTAAATCTTTTACTATGAAGGATTATTTTGGTTCTTTTATCTTAAACAATCTTATCTTGTCATCAGAAGTAGAACATAAGTTTTATCGCTTAAAAATTTCACTTCTGACAAGATTCATAGTATGTAGTTTGATTTCTTTTGTAATAATAAACTTTTACATTTGCATGTAACATTTGTAAATTATAAAATTATTTCATTTTCCAATGATTATCAGATGTCCCACACAGAAGTAATAAATAGGAAGACCTACGTATTAACGATATTAAAAATTTTGCTTGTCTTTAAGCATACCGTGTGTAAATTAATTTTTTTTTTAAATAGATAGCCATGACCTTAGTAATATCAACTTAAAGTTTAATCATTGCCAGTGTGGAAAGAAAATCATAATTCTTTAAAAGACCAATTTTCATATGTGCTTAATAAAAACAAATATAGATAAGCATTTAACATTTTTGATTTCATTAAAACAGAACAGAACAGGATTTGATATTTTTTTGATTTCACTCTTTTTTTTCATTTTTCTGTGGATTTTAAAATGAAAGTGTTATTTGAATGTTATAATTTTCTAAGTACGCAGGTTGTTTACATAAGACTAAAATGTTAATCGACTTAGAGAAAGTTTTCTTTGTATTGTATTATAGAATATTCTACTTTTCATATTTTAAGTGTTTGTAATTAAAAAAGGTCTGATTTTAAGAGTATATGCAATATAAACAATTGACAAAACTGATAAAAAGTGTGACACTTGTCAAGTTAGAGAGAATACTCACACTCAGCTGATAGTTAGAATATCTACTGAGAATAGTCAGATCAACTAATTTCTTTGAATGCTCCATAAATTGCATTTATCGTTATGTTTTATATATTGTAATTTATAAAACAGTATTATCTGTTGCTAATTGTTAATTTAATTTCTTAATCTTACTGATCAATTAAACTGTTGTACAATTTTAATATTGTGTATGTACGTGATGGGAGTGGGTGGGTGGAGGATGTTATATTTATATTTATCTTAAGAATTGGAGTCTATGTATTTAATTAATAATAGTTATAATGTTTATTAAATGTATTGAGAACATTTACATTGTATCCTTATTGTTTTCAATTTGCTTTTGTTAAACAGTGATATTGTATACAGTCTCTAGGAGTAATTTTCAGAAAGAGCTATTTTGATTTTGATTAGTTATAATAAATCAGCAGTAATTGAATTAACGTAATTAAACAAAAAACCATTAAAGGCTATTTAAATCTGTTTGTATTTAGTTGCTGAGGAATTTATGTATATAGTGACTCAGAAAATTTTTTATATATTTTGTAGGAGTATCTCTATCATCAAAGTAGCGAAAATAATTTATATAAACAGGGTTGGAAATGTTTTATTTTTGGTTTTTGACCCACTCATAAGGTTAAATTATGTTAATACCTTACAGATACAAATTATTGAGCAAAATTAGTAGTTTTATGTTGAATCATATGAAAAATATTCAAGTAGTTATTGAGAAAGTTGTTGTAAAACCCAAAAATTTAGACAAAAAGAAAGCTTTATATAGGGTTGATATAAATTTTTCCTTTGTTAATTCACTAATAATCAAATAAAACTGGCAACAAAATTTGTACATAATCTAATTATGGAAAAAATTGATAAAATTATTTCAATAAAAACAGTCGAATATTTTTAAAAATCAGTTTTTATTGAGAATCAGATAAAAAAAATTCTGAGAATCATTCACTACAAATGAATAAGTGTGCTGAAATGTGCATTGGTGTTGGAGGGGGGGGGGTTTAGGTTAATACTGAGTGACTTAAGACTGAACCACCTCACACTAAACACTGTTGTAACATGTAAAATTTTATGAATGAAATTAAAAAAAAATGAAACTAAATTTTGTATTTATATTAGTGATATGTTTGAAGTGAGCACCTTGCCGAGCAATGCACTTTTGTGATCGATTGATCATATTGGAGACACCTGTTAAAAAATATTGTCAATTTCTTGTTTATTGTTCTGCTTTAGTTCATTGATAGTGCAGGGATTTGATCTAGTAATTGTATCCTTCAAATAGTGTAAAAATTGCATCTAGGTAAATCATAGAGAATGCAAAGGCCACCCACTGCCCTGTGGTTACAGTTTGTTCTGTAAAAGTCACATGATTGTATCTAGTGAATCATTTGAGTGTGACATATTGCTTCATCTTGTTGAAAGAAGCTTTACCCTTTTTTATGATTGTCGACTGAGTGAGAATTTTTTGAAAATTGTACAGTACACTTCTGTATTGGCAGTCTTGTCAAAAAATATTGGCTGCACTAAACAGTTACCAGAAAGAGTACACCATACAACAGATTTTTTCATCAGGAAGTGAGTGCTGAAACATTTGCCAAAGATTTTCATTTATCCAGTACTTGATGTGACGAAACATGCCCAGATAAATGAAACTTGTCTGATATGAAATTAAGCTTTGGATCTATTTTTCCAATGATGAAACCAGTTACACTAATTAAGCTATTTAGTTTATCTGCTCTGTTGCATTTTTGCACAGTTGTTACATGATATGGTTTCATCAAATTAAAATCATGAAGAATCTTGCACAACTTAGTTATAATAATTTATCTATAAATTTTTTGGACCGACAGAAATTCTTGTATGAATATCGACTATATAGCTTCTGGAGTCCTAATAGGAGGATGCCTGTTGGGTTTTTTGTTTGAAACCAATCTTGTTAATTCACTTTATTAACCAAATTGTGTATGGTACTCTTCTTGTGTATGATACCCTTGGATTTGGCATTTGGAAATTTTTATGTGAATATTTGATGTTTTACTTAAGAGGATCTTGAAAGCATATATGGCTTCCACTATAGCAGTCCTTTCCTGGATGAATAAAATATTTTTGAAAAAAACAATTAAACATGAATAGTACACAATTGACAACAAGAGATAAAGAGTAAATCATACACAACCAAAAGTGGTGCTAGTAGTAGTAGCACCAGCAGCAGTACTAGTACTAATAATAATATTAGTAGTAGTAGTAGTATGCTTACCTTCAGTAGTAAGTAAGATAGTAGCGTAAAATGTAACACTTACAAGCTTGGTTTGGTTTTAAGTTGTCACATAGTATGAGCTTTTTTCATTATTTTGATCAGAGGAATAACAGAAACTTCCTGGCACATACTGAATATTTATTTCTCTTCAGTAAAATGAATAAAAAGTATTTTTTCTAATGTTATTTATGGTTATTAAAATTTCATTAGATTTAAGAAATTAGATTATGCTTTTAATACCTGGTTAAATTTTGAGGATGAGCGTTATGGGTAATAATACAGAAACCCAATACATTCTATGATAGTAATAAACAAAACTTTTGAATGTAATTTGTGTGTCCTCATGGCATATGGGAAGTAATACAGAAATCTAGTACATTATGTGGTAGTAGTGAGCTAGCAAACTTTATAATGTAATCATTGTTTCCTTCATTACAACTTTTGTTATAAACATTATTGGAAATAATGTGCTCAAAATTTTGTCATTTTAAGAATTGGTGCCACTCATTTTAATACTAATCATCAATGTGATGGAATGTGTGTAAGTTATTAAAACAAAACTATGCCAAGTTGTATAAAAATGGCTGAAAATTTTGAAACTTCACCAGGTTCTCAAGAGTATTTTCATAAATATCTAAAGTGTGTACCTTTTTTTGTTTTTATTTGTTCACTTTAGACTGTCATTTATTAAAAAAGTTAAAAAACCCATGATACTCCCTATTTTTTATGCAGATAATAATTTTACCATCCATTTCTTGGTTTTTAGTTTCTCTTTTATATATGTAAGTTAAAATGTATATATATATATAATGTCGTGATTGATTCGTTATCAGTGCTCAGGAAAAACTACTGAAGATAAATTGATGAAAATTTGTATACATGTTCTTATGGTATAAGTGATTTAAGAAAGGATTTTTCAAAATGCCAAGTTTAAAAGGGTTAAGATGAAGTAAAAACAAAATTTACTATTGTTTGAATTTCTCTTTAACAAATTAAGTTATTAGCTTGAATTTTGGTGTGTGTTATTTTCATATGAATATCTAGAAGTCAATTTGTAGATTTTTTGTAATTGGGCTGGAAAGGGTTGAAATAGATAAAAACATTTTGAACAATGATTGCAAGTTTTCCCAATTTCTGACTATACTAAATGAGATATTCAGTAAATTTGGGCATGCAAATTTTCTTCGGATAAATATTGAAAAAATATTTCAGTTTTTCTGAATTTCAATTTTTATAAATGTGCGAAGGTGTATGGTGCGGCAATTCAACCAGCACAGTCACTGCCACTTTTACTGGATGTGCACCAGTCTGGTTACTTAAAAAAAAAAAAAAAAAAAAATTGAAAAAAGTGACAGGAAATGCAAGTAACCATACAGTGTGGGCAAAGCCATGACTGCGATGCCAGTATGATATTTATGTGGTTCAGTTGCTGATTGAACACACTTTATCAACTTAAGACATTCTTTTTTATCCATCATTAGTTTTGACTTGTAGTTATAATTTATATACATTTTCATCACAGTAATAATATTTATTGTAAAGAATGTATAAAATAAACAAAAAAGTAAGAAAATTTTTCCAATATTAGCAGATGGCAAAATTTTTTTTAGGTTTAATTCTTTTTATTTAATTCTTTTATTTATGTATACATTTTTAAGAGTAAGTTATAATTAAAAACCATTATTGAAAGTAATGTAGAGAATCTCCTGTTATTGAGTGTGACTCATTATTTTACTTCATGGATTACTTATAATAGAATAGATTAGATTTTGTGTTAAAATAATTTTTTAAAAAACTAAATATATATGTATTTTTTTTTTATCTAGGTAAGATACGGGAGATCCCCGTTGTCTTTGCAAGCTGAATTTAAGGAATGTGCCCTCGTTTTTTGCGTTAAGATTCCTTGAGTGAGTGATTGGTGTGTAAGTATGTTTAATTTAATTGCTGCAGTTATTTTGGTAAATTTAATTTTACAAATAATCTGTTTTTGAAAATTATGTTTAATAGATATTTTGACTGGTTAAAAAAAGTTTTTGAAAGTGTAATATGTTTTAATGTTTAAAATGCTTAGAAAACAGTTTAAGAGCTGGAAAGGCAGAATCTGTTAGATGAAGCATTTGCAATTTTTTAAATATCTAATAGTTAAGAGTTAAATCTTGATTTTGTACTTCATGATGTAAATTAGGAACATGGTTTAGCTAAGTTTATTTAGGGGTAAAAAAAACATTTTAATGCATTAAAAAGTCAATGCTGCATATTTGGTATTTGAATGAAACACTGATATTTTTTCTTATCTACATTTTCTTTTAAAGTGCATATTGAAATTATTAGTGTTTTTATTATTTCTTTATTCATTTATTAAAACTATTCTGTGGAATTTACATTTCTGATAATTTCTCTTCCTAAGCTATATGTAAGGTTGAGTCTCAGCTGCTTTATTATAATTACATAATAAATTTAGTCAGTAGTCATGGGTTTGAATTTTAAAGGGATTTTTGAAGTAAGATATTTGATAATATATTTTTAAATAATTTAAATGAGTCATATAATTGTATTTAAATTTAAAAAAAATGAATTGTCGTTAGTTTTTGGGTTGTGCATTTTGTTTTCATACATTTATTTATTAATTTTTTTATTTGATTATTATGAACAAAGTTTTGTCAGTTTAATCGTTTTACAACAAATAGAAAGCAAATAAATGCTTAAATAATGTTTAATAAATCAGATTAAATAATAACCATGAGTAACAGATTTATTATTGCAGCAATAAAAGTAATTGTTTAACAGATAAGAGAAGAGAATTGCGTTTTTATATGTTTAGATATGTCACATTTATATGTGTATCTCCAAACATAAACATGAAATTTATGTTATCGTTATTATATGTTAGAGCAGAAAAAAATTATGTATATTAACACTATTCATTCTTTAAATGAACATGAATTTATAATTTATTAATATTTTTCATATAACTTCAAAAATTATGGTTTAATAGTAATCTTGTTTATGGTACTGATGTTGATTTTTGTTTTTTTGTTTTTTGTAGTGATAAACAAACATTGATTTATCTGGTTTAAATAAATGTATGCAATTACTGACCATGCGTTATTATTCTGTATTAAAGACGATGATTTTTATGTGCATTAATGCTGCGTTTTTACTTTGATATATGTTTCATCACATTGAAAAAGTAAGCTCTGAGTGTAGTAGTGCTCTTCCTTCAAAAACATTATTCATGGGGATATTTTTTATTACTTTTATAATGGAGTGGTCGCTATGTTTGTGAAAGGTCCTACCTTGTTCAAATAACTTCTGGCTGTAATTTTTTCAATAGAAATAACCCACATGATTATGCATTGGTTTCACATTTTTAGAATCTTGGAATCATTATACTGACACAGTTTCATTTAGCTGTTAAGACCCCTCAAATTTTGCAGTAGTGTTGATTGACTCGTCCATTTATATGAACATTTTCTTCATCAGTAAATGTAATTCTCTTAAGGAAATTCTTATCATCAATTCTATTCAGCTTGTGTTGGGTCAATTCCAGTGGTGTTACATAGTTGTCTACATTTGTTTGACTTTTACGCTATACTTTATAGGTATGTGTAGTTTAAACTATCAATGGAGCATATTTTATTTAGTCATTTTAGGCATAAATAAGTTCCAAGCTGGAATGGACAGTAAATTCATTTGGGCTGCATATGTTTGATTATCTCAGATACTCCACATTCTCTTTTGATATAGGATATTGATCAAGTAGTTTCTTAAAAACATACACTATGTTTTTTTTTAGATTGATTATATCATTTAATTATGATCTTATCCTTAAGGGTTTCTTGAACATTAGTACAATAATATTACTGTTACGCTGTTAACAACTGATTAATATTTGGCGTACCATAATGCACACTGTAGTTTTTGCTTTTTCCATTACACTGACTGAAAGGATGTTGTAAGATGCCTAACATATATTCTTAAGTTTTATTTAAGGTTGCTGCAGTGAAAAAAATAAAACTATTCATTGTTTCTGCATAGTTCAATACATTAATCGGATAAGTAATTTTTAGAGTAATGATTTTAACTGTGTGTAAACTATATATAGTTCATTTAGTTTGCTTAAATTTTTTAGGTAAGTAATGCATAACACATTTTTACTTAATTGTATAGTGTGTATGATAAAAGTAAAAGCTTGTTTTCCCAAGGCTGACAGTCTTTGTGCAATGCATTATATTACCTTTTCTTGTAACATTAGGCTCATTCAGAAACTGAATATCCTGTAATACAGTGTGTTTAACTAGTTTCATAAATATAAAGATCTTTCCACAATTAAAATTTATTATTTTGTTTAATTTCAGACAGTAATTTCTATAATAAAAATATTTACTGTAAAAATAATTAATACTTAAAAATATTTCTTACTGTATACAGTACAAAAACAAGTAGTTTATACTAGTATTAATATTTTATTATTACAATCCATCCATTAAGTAATCATAAAATGAAAGCACTTTATACTAATAAAGGTTATCAAAATATTTCATTTTAATTATAATTAAATGCACTTGTAATGAATGAGTATTAATATTGTTCCCGTCATTAAATATTAGACCCATACCCTACAAATTATAATAATTTATTAATAGCTTAGTCATTTTATATGTATTCATAGAGTAGTCAAGTAATTTATTTTTCGCATTTTTGACGTAATATTCAGTACTAATGTTTACTTTTTATTTTCAATAAATTGATTTATTTTGATTCTTGGTGTGTCCTAGTGCAATGTTATAGTTGATTTCTTCTGTAATGTGCAGTGTGTTATTTAATGAATGTTTTGTGTGTATTAATGAATTGGTATGTTTTTGTTTGTGATTTTTTTTTTCTTTTTTTTTTTTTGCAATGGCAGAATTTAAATACATAGTTGAGAATAGAAAGTTTGTTAGTCAAACTTGTGAAATAGTTAATAATATATATATACACACGATTTTATGAAGAAAGAAGCTATAAAGTTGGAAACTTAGAAGATGACAAACATTTAATGCACATTCAAAAATGTGAAGAAAGAACTGCTGCAGTTTGTGGGATTTGAAGAACACAGGTTCAAAAACTCTAAAAAGAAAAGAAGGATCGTCTTAAATTTAAATCGCAATCATTCTCATTCAGCCCATCAAAAAAGTATAAACAAAGTTCAAAACCAGTTACAAAATTTTGATCAAGACAAAAATTTGATCATAGTAAAAAGAATAGTTAACGAGTTTCATGCAAAACATAATCAACTGCCTACATTAAATAAATTATGTAAAAAACTTCAAAAGAGTATTTAATTTAAATGTTCTAGAATTATACTAGCAGCTATCCTGAAAGAGTTGGAGTAAAGTGGTGTACAACTGGTAGTAATAGGAAACTTTTGATTGATAACAGGAGATATCTAGTAGAAGAGGATACAATATTTAACAAAAACATCCGATTGCAGAAAATAAGATTCTTTGATTGTTTATTTGAACACATTGTATATTTATTTTAACCTTCCATTGGAAGTCAAAATCATGGCTGGATGACATTGGGCAGGAGTAAAAGTGCTGATTAATAAAGGTTAATCATAAATCCACGCTGAAGGAGAAATAGGGTTCATTCTGAGCACAATGTTAACTTAGAGAATGAGTGCAAAAAGCGGTGACTATCACTTCAGCGTCAACAACGATTTCTTGAGTGGACATCTGAGAAATTAATACCTGGTCTTCCCCTCTACCACAAGTCAGTGGTTGTTATTGATAATGCACCAAACCACAGTTCACTTCTTCAGAAGCCTCCGAATTCAAGTGCTAGGAAAAGTGGCACGAATTAGTTGGTTAGAAAAGTACAATATTTTGTTTAGTAAAACAATGTTAAAACCACAATTGTGTGTATAATTAAATTACATAGAAATGTAATATTGTTAAGTACCATTTTTATAAACTATTAAAAAAAAATTGTGGGCCTCAGGTTCTGCAACTTCCACCTCACCATCTTGATTTCAGTCCGATCGAGATGATATGGTTGGTTCTGGAAAGATATGATGCTAGTATTAACATGTCATTTTTAGTGTCTGTTATTAAAAAATTTGCTGAGGAAAAAATGAAGGAAATGAATAAGTATTGGAAACCATACTGTGAACACGTAATAAAAGCTGAAAATGAATGTATGAAGATGGAACCATTAATTGATGAAATGACTGGATGTATTTACCATATGTCAAGTAGTAAAAGTGGGTGTTCTAATGAAGACAGAAAAGATGATCAATTTGCTAAGGAACTGGACATATAATGCAAATTTCAAGTAAGTGTTAATAAAAATAGTATTGAAATCAACTATGGAAAACATTGTACAAAAAAAAGAATTTGAAAACTCAAGATAATAAAAAATTCTAGATATTGTGAAAAGGATTGTTCAATAATAATTGTGCATCTAATATAGTGTTATTAGGGGTACAATGTACATTCAAACATAAGTTAAGATTTTTTTTTTTTTTTTAGTTTAAATTGAACTAAATTCTATCTAAATTAAAAGGTACCTAAAAACTTTTTGTGCTTTGAAATCTTTATATATTGAATTATTGATAATACTAATTGTATAATAATGAATTATATCTAATAAAATTTGTAAACAGTAATAAATAAAATATGCATAAATAAAAGTATAACAATTATTATTGTTGTCCTACCAGGTGGGCTGAAAAGTTCATAGGCAGACACATAGATGGCGCTACTAGTATTAAATCCATATGATTTTTAGTTAGCCCTAACCTTCAAAAGACACGTGTATAA